>JZLH01S0080520.1:11846-22080 GCA_001188425.1 Eucidaris tribuloides | reverse complement strand
TGATGGGTCAATATTTAATCCGTCTCTGTATGGCCACTCCCTCTCTCTAGTATCCATGGATGTACGACCTTTTGTGCTGTATAAGTTCAACATGCAGTCAACACTTTTAACCTGTTGGAGACAAGTTAACTCGTGTTGGGGTCTATGGAAAATGTGTATTATATTGAAATCAAATTGTCTCCAATGGGTTAAAGACACTGTTTGACATTATGGAAGCTCTATTTAAAGAATTGTCGAAATTTGTTATCTGACCAACATGATAGTGTTTGAATAGACAAATAAATACCTTAGAATGCAAAACTTCGGACTGTTTAGACACTAATACTATCGCTAAAAAATATGTACAGGTAAAGTTTGGTACATATGTTAATCTCTTGTGTGTCTTGTGGACAAAAAGTCTGAAACAGCATTGTATGGAGGGAAAACTGGAATGGTCACTCATTGATTTTCACTTTTTAACCCATTGGAGACTAAGTACGAATTATATCGTGTTGGGGTCTATGGAAAATGAGTCTTGTAGTGAAATCAAATTCTCTCCAACAGAAAAAAGCACTTAATGATCATGTTGAACTGCTATTTTTTCATGGCTTCACTTTTAGACCTTATCAAATACACTAGATACATGAAAGATCATGTAGCTCAGATTTTTGAAAACTGGAAACATTGATAAACAATGACTTTAGCTCTTGACTAGCCTATGCCCACTCATGTCAACCCACCCAACTTGCCAATGTCGACTTGAGTCAACATTTTGAAATTCAAGTAACATAATTTCCAGTGGTCTTGTTGTTTTTGCAAAATACATTATATTTGGTGCTCCCATGCTAGTTGTATACTGCCCTGTCACAATGATACAATACACTTTTCATGTAAAGTTAACAATCCATTAAAGAACAGGGTACTTAACTCTTAACGTGCCAAAGTCGCAAATGTGCACCACACAATGTTCATAAAGCTATACTTTCCTTGGCACCTTCAGAGTTAAAAACAGTGCAATATCCTTTTATGACAAAATTTCTATGCAAATCTTCATACTTACAAAGCACCTACACAGAAATTAATGTATGAGAGAATATTAAGCTGTAGCTATCATGACGCCAGGCCAATAATGGAAAATCTACATATTATACTGTTAATCCTACAAATATGTTCAATGTAGTAAAACTGAGATGATCTTTTTCCATATTGCAAATCAATTTTATGTGCTGTCTCCTACAAAGCAAAGAAATAGGGGAACTCTGATGAAAGATTTTTTACTATTGACCAGGCAGAAGTCCAGGTTACCTTTAATTTGTTGCATGTGGTTTTCTGTTTCTTTCAGAGGCAACACTGCATGGAAATCTGGTGTAGTCTTCCATGCGTTCTGACGGCTCACATATTCAAGGTATTGGTATAATATCAACTGTTTTTTCTTTACTGCTGCACAATAGTTTTTATGTGCCTCAGCTGTATCCTTTACGTACCGTCAAAGGCAAGTGAAAGTTGCTGCTACGACACACATTTGCTGCAGACATATATAATTCCATATAATTCTTCATGTTACATAAAGGGGCAGGCGGAAAAAAAACTATGAAAATATGGAACATAAAAACGTCAGTATGACGGACAAAACAGCTGTCTTCTTCAGTTCTTAAAGGCAAATGATATGAGTAAGGGTAGTCCTCAACTTCGGGTAAAAATTATTCTTAAATAAAGGCAATGACATGATTGGGGGTAGTCCTCACTTGGGCGAATACTACCTTCTAGAATACGTAAGCTAAACTATGCAGCTTCTCCTGCCTGAAAATCTTGTAGTCAAACGTTCACTTATTCTAAAACAAAACGAATGTCACAGTATCACTATGGTAGATGGAAACCTGCTGTGTGGTCTCTGGAAGGGCTTTTTTTATCCTTACCCGGCAAAGATATAAGCAACTCCTATGTTTATGGCTTGATCTCTCCTTAATAAACACAATGTACAGACAATTCTCCCAGGTGGGAGATTCCACATCTTGCTAGTGAACACTGCGTATTACTATATTTTCAACTATTGGCTTCTTGAGGCATTTTCAAGTGTTCCCAATGATGTCACTAACCTTTAAGTAAACTATGCAAGGATTCTGCTGTGAAAATTTTGTAGTCAAAAGTTGACTCATTTTAAAAATAACTTCCATCAGTATGCCTTGTAACAGACAAATATGTAGTGTAGCTTTGTATAGGATTTAATTCTCTCGAGCCTTGAGAGAATTATACTGATTACATGTTCATGCTTGATTCTCCTTAAGTAAACAAATTCAAGACAAATCCTTCCAGCCAGGGGATCCACTCCAGCTGGTGTATATTTGGTATGCCTTTCAACCAGTTTGGTTCTAGAGGCATTTTTTACTTCTCCCAATAATATCACTGAGCTTTAAATAGTCCACTGCCATTATGTACATACCTACAACTAGAGCAAATAGGCTTTTTGCAGTGTAGTTACACAAAATAATTTATTTATCTTTCAATTTCTTTTTTTGACTGTCTAATAATCTTTATATTCTCATTATAGGGTTTGTTGCTGATGGTTCCCCAAACCAACAATTCTTTTGTCTGTCAATTCCTACAATCCTGCCCTGTCTTCATGGCTTCTCTCATGGTAAATTACGTTCGATATACAATATGTCAAAAAAAATGTGTCAGTGAAAAGGACCCTCTTTGGCAATTAGAAAATACTTTTGTGACATGATGCTTATGTCAATGTCAAGGGCTTAGTCTTAGCTTTCAAATGCTGTTTGTTCTGTTCAGTTTGCTTGTTTAAATCTCAAGATACATGTATGATTAGTGAACAATGAAATGGTGAAATCACAATTGTGTCATTTTAATTTAGGAAATAAGATAGCTTATAACTAATTATCACCCCTTCAAGATCAATTACGTTTGTGGAATTGTTACATAATCATTTCTAATACTACGTATGAGTGATCTTTCATTAAATGTGCTGTACAGGTATTTGGATATAACATTCTCTTCAATTTTCTAAGAAGTGGCACAAAAGGGTTTTCATACATTTGATTTCACAGAGAAACTCTTAAAAAACTTGATGCTATCATTGATAAACATGTACAGCCCACTTCCCTAGTAAAAGTGGCACAATTGTGATTTCACCCTTTCGTTATTTACTAAACATATCTCGAGATAAAAACAAACAAATTGAACAGAACAAACGGCATTTGGAAGCTAAGACTATGCCCTTGACGTTGATGTAAGCATCATGTCATAACAATATATTTTAATAGCCAAAAAAAGCACATTTCCATTGCACATATTTTTGTTTGAGACAAGCTGTAGTTTATTCATGTACTGATGAATATCTTCTGCAATCTGTATTTTCTCTTTACCCTGTGTGTTCAGTGATAGCAGAGAGTAATGGTTGCCTTTTGTTTCTTCAAATCTTATGATGATGGAACTTCTGCTGTTGGTAGAAGCAACAGAATGATATCAGAGGCAGTTATAAAGCTACGTTCCCACTTAACCGAGTTGTAGTCTCGAGTATGGCTAGTTAGCGCGAGCTTGAACTCGCGCTAACTCACCATGAAAATTGCTTGTTTAACGCGTGATCATGATGCACATCGGAGTTTAGGCGACCACTTTACGAGTGAACCGAGCGTGATACGAGTCACACAGAGCTTGGTATGAGTTGTGATGACCTGCGTACGACTGTACAGACCTTTCTACGACTTGTACCGACCTACGTACGATTGTGCCGACCTCCCATAGAGTAATCGTGATCTGGTTATTTGTACGAGTTTCACACGACCAATGGAGTGGAATTTCTTCAACCCCTTTGGAGTTGGATTCTGGGAGCATATTTGCTCTGACCGAGGGAGGAAAATGGTAGCATATGATGCACCACGCCATACCCCGGGTACCAACTAGAAATTCGCCATTTTGTTGAATTATTTATTTATTTTTCAGCACTGTACCCTGGGTTACAAAAATTATGTAAAAGTTATGAAATAAGGGTGAAAATAACACATTTAAATTCATTTTTACCCTATTTTTCATAAGTTTATGCTTTTTGTTGTGCACTTGCACAGCCTCTGCTCATCACCACTGATTTCATCGATCATAACTGAAAAAAATACATATTTTAACACAAGGGCGCTGCCAACGCAGTACCGGGGTATGGCGTGGTGCATCATATGCAGAATTCGATGCAAATATGTCAATAAAGGATCATTAATAAATTAATGTACTACACTATAGTATTATAAATATACCTCTTGTCCAAAAACTAAAACATCAAAAACATCATTAAAAACGTGGATTTCTCCAGGGTTTTTAAATCAATTGGAAAAACGTAATAAAATGTACAAATCGTTTTATATAATTCTACGAAACAAAAAAAACAAAATAATTCGACATTATAAACAATTTCGTAATATTCCGACAACATTATTCCTACACATAAAAGACACTCACTATCATTTTAAGAAACCAGTAACAGTTTTTAAAAATTATTACACAAATCATGAATTACAATAAGTCAAATTGAAACCGAAACACTTAAAATAAATGGAATGGAAAAGAAATAAAACAATTTAGAACATATTTTCTCGACATTCAATTCTTTCTTTACCAAAATTGGTCCAGATTTGGTTTCAAATATAAAAAGCAATGATAATCAGTATAGCAGCTATTTATTCAAATCTTTAGATAATACGTTTTTGACTACACCCGACCAATCAAGTCGTAATTATGAAAAAAAAAATCATTGAAATCCAGAAAAGTCATCAGCGGTATGACGCATCAGTATGAAATTATTTAAAACAAATTACATGTATCAAATGAATTGCGCACCGTTAGAGTATTTTTCATATATTCATTGTCAATTGGAACATGGCCCAATTTTACTACTACTGGCATAGTTAGTCCATTAAAAACAAAACAAAATATCCTCCCGAAAAACTAATACAGACCTATTTCTTTGTGCCATCATGTTCAGAATTTGGAAAAAATGATTATAAATATTAATTTCATTTGTATCTGCTATTGAAATTTTCATTTCTTCACAATTGGGTTTATAAGGTTTCCAACAGAGCATGTATTATTTACCTTATAGATGAAATAACTGATTGATTATCAAAAAAGGAACATAATAGGACTATTTATGGATTTAGACAAGGCCTTTCGTTTCTTTCGACTACACATTTTTACTATAAAATGTTAAATGATTATCAAATTCGTTGAATCACCTTATCTTGGTTTAAGAGCTATATTTCAATCGACACTAATATCTCTCATAAATTCTTATTGTTTTATATAACAAAATTCCCCATGTTACCTATTCAGTGCGGGTCCCTCAGACTCTATTCTTATCCTTTTATTTTTAATTACATAAATTATTTATAATTCACCATTCCATTCTCTCTTCCATTATGTTTGCAGATGATACTAGTATTCTATTTTCACATAAGATATAAATGAACTAATTAGAACCTTCAACTCAGAAATGGTTTATATTTCTTCATGGCTTAAATGTGGAAACTTTTCTTTCAATATCAGTAAACGAATGTAATGCATTTGAAAATGTTCATTCAAGCGCTTAATATCTTATACACGTCATATTAAAATTGATGTCCAGTTTTTTTAATAAAATATATTAAATTATCAAAACAACTATTTTTTTAGGAATATAAATTGACAAAATCTTAACTGGACTCAAGACTTATGTTAATGTTTCCTCACAAATAACTAAGCGGATTAGGGATTTTTACATAGATTAAGAATGTTCTCTCTAAATGCACTGTAGTTTGTATTATACGTCCATTTTACTATATATCAATTATTGTAAAACTGCATAGGGAAGTTGTTGTAAACAAAAATCTATAATTATTACTTTAACATAAAAAAAGCGTAAGGTTTGTATACACGCTTTTTTCTTTGAACATGGAGATCTCTCTCTCTCTCCTCTCTCTCTCGCTCTTTTACAATTTAAACGTTCTAGAAATATTGATATTAATAAATTTCAAACAACAATATCATGTTATAAATATGTAATAACGATGCGTGTCTCGACTTTTAATAACTTTTTTCACTTGCATAGAAATATATTCTCATATCCCACCCAATGTTGTCACCGCAAGGTCTCGGTTTCGGTTCCGAAGTCGAAAAGGTTACTGCTCAAACTTCCTCAGACACCATGGCTGGATTATATGAACAATATACCAATCTGTGTTAAACAAAGAGTATTTTATATCCTTTTGAAAAAACTGTTAAAATCAAATGTAAAATACCACAAATAAGCAAGAACATTTTGGAAATACTTGTATGATCGTATATATTGCATATACTTTCGGTCTTTCTGGCTTTAATGATAGTTAAGGAAATTTTCTCATATTAAAGAAGATATTTCAAATTATTCTGTTGGAATTTTGATAATGAACAAAACTGGGGCCAAATGCGGAGCATTTCCCCTTTCAATCCACTGCACTGTAGATCACAATGTTTCTACTATTTGTACTTTTGTATTTAACCCGGGTTGTCACATCGTCAAGCATATTTTTCTCACCGTGTCAACCCCTGCCACTAATTTCTTTTCTTTCCCAATGCTTCATTATGAAAATTCACTTGATATCTTTTGTTTCTTATCAACTTTACAATCAGCATGTACTTATAGTAGTTTAGTAGTAGGAGGAGGAGTAATAGTAGTAGGACTAGTAGTATTTTAGAGGTTATGTTAATTTAGTAGTATAATACTACTTATACTAGTAGTAATGGTTTAGTGGTAGTAGTAGTAATATTTTACTAGTAGAAGAAGTAGTAGTAGTAGTAGTAGTAGTATAGTAGTAGTAGTAGTTGTATATAAATATGGTATTCAACTGAAACATAAATCCTGCTCTGATTCTTGTACTTCACCATAACCATGATTGATGTTGTGCATTCCCGTTCTGTTCCCTTAGTATCATTGGCAGCGGTTACAACCGTACGTCACGCACACCTTTCGATTAAAGCCAGCTCCGCCGTTTCCAGTCTTCCACGAGCTGGATAGCATCTTCTCCTTGGCCCAAGACATCATCAGTGGCTGTAAGCCCACCGACAGGCCAGCATCATCAACATCATCATCAGTAGCTGCATCTCTAGATACCATTGCCATGGAAACCCATCCATGGGTGTTTGCAGTGGCCATATACGCAGCCACTGTAAGAAGCTGTCGGAGGCACGAGAGGAGTGAGATGCTGGCTAACACCTTGCGGCATCTCAAAGAACACGATCAAATTCCAGAAAAGGTATCGTAAATTCATTTGGCTCAACTTGTTATGAATGTGATAATGAGAAAAACATGGAACTTTGTCATCAAACTATTCTTTGAAGTAGGAATTCCACCGCTTTGTAATTCCTGAGCCGCGAAGTAGTACTGACTGATTTTCAGTAATTTCTGCTGAAAGTGGTGAAGAACACTGAAGATTGCATGAGAAATACTGATTTTATCAAATCAGTTTTGTGTAATTCTACTGCATTTATGTTAAAATTACTGATTTTGATTAAAATTATGGTGTAATTACTGATTTGTAGCTGTGAAATTACTGAAAGGCATTGATGAAAGTTGGCAGCTCTGTAATTATGCACATATCAAATACTCTATAAACTTATTTTACATGGACACAGAAAATATTGTACTCCTTATGAAAATATTGGACTCATCTGCGACTTGTCCGATATTTCTGGTAAGTCGTACAATATTTTGTGTCCACCTCAAAACCATCCTATATTATCATTTGCAAAAGTTTGAGACCACAAGAATATTTTCCATTAAATTATGTACGAAACAAAAACTAAGAAGCATTGCTTCTTGAAGAGGTTGAAGGGTAGGTTGATTGCATATTAGTTATTATTCATTGCTCAAAGACCAAGGGAAAATACTCCCACCAGCATCAATACTTTTAAAGGTAGATTACTTTGAACTCTGAGCAAGAACCTGACAAACCTTGTGCTATAATGTGATGACCATACAGTTCCAAGGCCTAAAAATTACTGTGGCAGATTCTTCAAGTTCTTGCACAAACTCTATGTAATCTGCCTTCCAAGGGGACTGATGTTGATGTATATTGTATGGGCACTATCTTGTGCCCTTTGAGTAAAGACATTGAACCCAACTTGCCCTTCATCATCTTCAAGAACCAATAGTTTTCTAGCTTTTGTTTTCTACATGGTTTAATGGGAAATATTCTTGTGGTCGTAAACTTTTGCAAATGATGGTTTATAAATATTGTTGGAACATTTGTGTACTTCCCAGATATGCGTCAGTCTTCTGGAATGCCTAGTGGCTGATGAGGCTTGGAGTATCTTGAGGGGAGAGACCACAAGTACTACTCAACAACAACAACAACAACAACTCTTTCAACATTATACTGCTCATTTGCTTCAATTCTTGCATGGTAAGAGGAGTGCGTTATGTGATTTAAACAAATAAAGGGAAAAAGCAGGATTAAAACCGTCTTCAGTGTGTGGGTTAAAATCATTCTGGAACCAAGTAAACATATTTTTTTCTCGGTTTTGGTGAGAAAATAAATTGCACTTCAAAAAGATCTTTAAGCACTTCACAGTAGTGACCAGTTTTAGTTATACTTCATTTCCTGTATAATGTATTGTTAGAATAGAACATTAATTTTTTCATGGTGATATTCATTCATAGCTATTGTGATGCAGATTATTTTTGACATATTTTATTCCTAACTTTTTATTATCAGTCTGATCATGTTTTACAGATCTGACATCAAAATCTTACATTTGATTTTGTTTCATTTTTTTTGTTGAGTCTCCACAATGTTATATTACACCTTTAACATATGAAATAATAATTATATTCTAACTGTGCACAGTTTGTTCTCCATTACATGTATGTAAGGATTCTGAATTGTATTTTGTATTTTCAGAGGCGTCTGTTTTTCAAGCATCTGTAACTACTGAGTCGGTTGTCAAGCTCTACCCTGTTGTGATTTTCAGGTGAGAATAGGAGTAAATAATACAAAACCTTAAAGAAAAAATAATAACACTCAAATATCAGCACTGTATTTCCACTTAGGTATTTCAATGTGATTCTTGTTACATATTTTGCTCAAACTTAGTATTTTATGTATAAAATATAATTAGAATATGAAATATGCATTGATTTATTAATAAAATATAATTAGAATATTTATTTATAAATAAATATAATTAAAATATGAAATCATATGCATTGATTTATAAATAAAATACAATTAGAATATTTATTTATAAATAACTATAAATAAAATATGAAATCATGTGCATTAATTTTGGCTGTTCAGGTGAATTTGCTAAAATATTTTAAGATATTCCCAAGACCTAAACATATTTGTTTTTCTTCAAGACAACCTTGATTTATCCTCCAAAGTAAACAAATATGATACGTATTCATGTGACACCTGATTGCATCGATAAGAACTAACCTGTTCTTTACGATATGAATTCTTGATATACCCTGATACATTTTGATTTTATGATTTAACTACAAGTGGTATATAATTTATGTACATTTTGTAGTTGACCTACATGTTATTTGTGCAGAATAGACCCGTTTCGTAATGTATTCAGATTTATGATGCCTGGTGATGAGCTATTTCTTTCATCTGTTTCTGTGAATACTGTTTCAATACTGAAAATGCAGCTTGCATGTATAAGTTGTGGCTATGCCCAGCAAGCTAACAGGTTGTTAAGAGCAGCCTTTGTCAGAAAGTTATGCATAAAATTTGTATACATTATGAAACTGATCTATTGTCAAGATAACCAGCAAGTGGACGTGCAGAGTCATGTGAAAAGAATTTGTGTGTGTGTTTATTTCTTTCCAAGGTATTTTACATCCCTGAGGAATCAGATGCAAGTATTGCTGGCCCGACACCCCAAGCTGATGGCCACTTTGCTACAATCCCACAATGCACTTGGTGAGCTCTACTGTTGGGCCGGTGTCCAGCAACCCCAACTGGCTCGTGGGATACGGAAGAGCATCAAGTCCGACAAGGTACTCGTGTGACATCAAATTGTCATTGTGATGAGATGTCTTATTTCTTTGTTACTCATGCCACTTTCATATTTACTGCAGAAATGACTTAAACCTGGACAAGCTTTGTACAGGTCAGGGAATTTGAAAATACTTTTTTTCGAGAAGCAAAAAGTCAGGGAAAGTCAGGGAATTCTTCAATTTCGTCTGGAAAGTAGAGAAAAATCATTTGTTCAAAACATTTTAAAAAAGACC
>JZLH01S0080509.1:16584-28683 GCA_001188425.1 Eucidaris tribuloides | reverse complement strand
TCAAACCAGCCTACGCCCTTGCTTACAATCTTATCTTTACATTGATTGGCATTTTGTTTTATTTTGGCAAAATTATTCTCACATCGGTTTGTCTGTGAGAAATACATAAATGTATAAAATTTCAAACTATGGTCTAAGTTTTGAAAGATGTTGTCACAGGAGGACATTTGAAAACAACGTTCTTTCTTGATAACCCTCTTTTGAAAGACTTTTCGCCCAATACTTGTTGTAGATCAAATTTCTGTTTACATAATGTATCTGTAAAGTTGATGCGAGTTTCTTGAGAATAGTTTTAACATAAAACAAGCTGAAATCAAATTTTCACCCAAATGCATTCAATCAAACATGCAGGCGCAAAATAGAGCATAACGTAAATTACAAGTAGGCATATATCACGGTCTGTGTAAAAACATGTTTCGGTATAAGGATAAGCAAATGTACCTTGAATACAGAATAATATTATGACACAATGTACATGTATCTTGAATACAGAATAATATTATGACTCAAACTAAAATTATGAATTCAATTATTATTTTAGAAGTAATCAACATATACTCTCATTTTCTGTTCCTCTGCCGAGATCTATGTCGTTTTTGATATACGTGCCATTTTGATAATTATTTGGAAACAGAACAACGATATCGATCTTTGCATTTGCTTCAAACATGTTCCGTCATGTGGTATTTTTGGTAAAGTCGTACATACGAAATTTGTGGTCGCGCCTGTGTAAATATACATGTATTAAAGTGACAGTCGGTGCCTGTGAAATCGGCGCTATCCTGTGTTCAAACCACGTTATATCGATCCACAAGCGCTTGCCCATTGATCCAGATTCACACTGACCTTTCCTGACCCTACAAGGGTTACTCACCCCTCCCCGTCCCCCACCCCTTCTCAATGATTTACTGAAGTTCGCCAAACTTCTCACTCATTGGTAAGTTTGTCCCCGGCCACTCGAAATTAACGACCAGGTGAACTTTACGGCAAGGAGGTCGCACGCGTGGTCATTTCTTGTCAGATGAGCAAACTGGGAATCGATTACAATTCCTGGTACCATGGCAACCATAATAATCGATGTGGGTTACGTTATAACATGCGTTGACTGCCTGTTAAAAAGTTACTGTGTTTGTATGATAACCTTTTAATTAGTATTTAAAAAAATCAGAAATGTATTTACAATAATGTCAAAATGTTTTAATCATTGAATTTCCCTTCAGAATCACATCAGGTATACTTTAAATATCTGTTTTAGGTCTGCAACCGTGTTGTCTTACGAACATTTATAACAGTATTATAACGTTTCTAAATCATTGTAAGTAAACTGGGATTAATCTCTTTCAAGGCTATATGGAAAACAACGTAATTTGTTGCTTTTCTGATGTGTACTGGGGGTGACACTGTGTTGCCGGTTTGAGGTGTTCCCTAGTGAATTTTAGTCTTGTACTTCTTAATTATTTTTTTCCTCGGTCCCCCCTTTTTTGGGGAGGGGGGTGGATTTTCACTCGTACATTGAAATAATTATTCTTCTTTATTACGGACAACCTGCTATCAGCCTGACATTGTATAGTGTTCTATAATTATGTTTCTCATGTTTTTATTCAATGTATGACAGGGCCCTATATGAAAAGCAGTTCTGAAAAAATGACAAGGCCATCCTGAATAAATAAAACAGTATAATAAATAAGTTAATAAATATTCCTAGAATATGACTGTCGATCCACGGATGAGAAGCAGAAGACTTGTTATGACATATTTAATCATTCTCCCTTCACTTCCCAAATTCCAGAAAACTAACTGCATAAGAAAAAGTTCCCAGCCCGTTGACTATAAGACTATAGGTCAGGTGAAACGCGCTATTACGATCTGTTGTTGTTGCTGTTGTTGTTGTTGTTGTTGTTGTTGTTGTTGTTGTTGTTGTTGTTGTTGCTGTCGTCGTCGTTGTCGTCGTCGTTCTTTTTGTCCTCCTCGTCGTCGTCGTTCCTTTTGTCCTTGTCGTCCTCGTCTTGTGGTAGGTTAAATGGTACTTCTGTATATACCCTTCCATCTCGTTTGTCCCAGTGAAATTGTACAGTCCCCTTACAGGCGGTTCTCCGAATCTAATGGTTGTGTTTGATAATTATGCTTCCCAGTTTGACTTTCCTGCACACGGTATACATTTTCTTTTCAATTATATTTATTTGCAATTAAATCGAGTGACGGTTTACAATTTCATTCGATGTTTGATACACATAAGATTGGCGCCGTAAAAGAATTTGACATTTTTCGCGCCGAGAAATGTTCGTAAGCTGTGTATATAATAAAATGAAAGTGCAGGATACAGTATAATTTTAGCCCGGAGGAGGGTGAGGAATTTCATCGAAGGGTGTCCGAAAATAGACAAAAAATAACCAGAAATCTTTTTTAAAACGCAAAAAGTGATTATAGTGGAAGGAGAGGGTCATCAACTTTACAAAGAATTATGTTTTCTCTCTTTTCTCCTTTCCCTTTTTCTAATTTTCTACTTTTCTACACTCTTTCCGTTCTTTCATTTCGTCTCCAATTCGGTTACATAGGAAGGTGTTCATATTATCCCGTGTATCCTGTATCATTTGCCCCAAAATACCCTTTCTACAACAGAAATCTTCGAAATTTCTGCATGACCACGACATGACTAACTCTCTCGATGCGAGGGCTGACTAATTAGCATGATGACGTCAAACCAGGGACCTTTTTTACGCTTGCTGCACTAAGCGCGATTTGCTTCATTACGTTCTCTTTCAAGATTCGTCGCGGTATTTTTTTGTTCTGGTAAAACCGTCTGATCATGGACCCTACAATCACCCAAACAAGTGTTCATCGGCGGGCGTGTTTTGATTTTAGACAAAGCTCATTCGCAAATGAATACCAAGGCTCACTTGCCTCTATCGTATCTATATTGTCAGAGATAAACTTGTCATAGAATTATACAATATTCGCCACTTTCTAGAAACTTGTAATCGGTTTAGAAAACAAGTAGAAATACTGGAAGACAGTTCAGTGACCAGAAGCAAGTGCGATAGAAAAGTCCCCTAAATATTTTGCAAGTGTCTACTTTGTTTGCTAATTGTATTACTAAGGGCTCGGTACTTGCACAAAAATCCCAGGTGTATTAGAGTTGTTCAATTAGTTTAAAAGGTTAAATTAGGTTTAACTTTGAAGCTATTTTGTTCGTAATATCGTCTTCGGGATGTAGATATTGCTCAAAGGCAGATCGGTCGTGGTTTCCTCCGCTTTAAAAAAAAAATCTTTTATTGAAGTAGCTGAGGTGTGTCTTATTGAGAAAAATTTTAACCCCTTCTGACAAGATAATTATGCGACACACCTGTTTACATGGTTTTAAACCAAATTACTAAATGTAATTTGCATCAGACATAACTATCACGATGTTTGTGTGATTAATACTGCACACTTACTTTTGCTGCTCGATATTTTTTTGATCGTAACGTTAGACATCAAAAGTTCTTCACTTTTCCATTGGATTTGCACTATATGAGGGTCCATGATATGACATTGGCCGGTGCAAATGTAACACCTCTATATATGTCTATGAAAAAAAAAAATCGTCCCCAGTCAGTGCATGGATCCTAGGCTTTATGTGATCTATTTTGAGATATTCGAGGTTTTGAAGTAAAGGGATTCTAAAAATAATAGTTACGCATTTCTGATGTGTTACAGCTATTTTATACAATCTCGTTATACACTATTATGACTTTCTATAAATACCATAGTGCATGAAAGATGTACGTCAACATCTATAATATAATTCATTATAATATCAATCCTATTTGGAGGTAAAGAGTTCATTCTTTGATCCGGTGATTTATTTGTGCAGTCTTCCCTTCTGTCATTTTTCTAGGAATAAATGGGGGCTTCAAAATGTGAACAAAAACATAGTTTGAATATCCATGTAGCTTATCTCTGCTCAGCCTTGCAATTAGGTTTGTGAGCTAGTCATTAACATCATAACATAATTATACATATCCTTTACCATTTCCATTGCGTATGGAAGACAAGCAGCGACGGTTTTATCATAATATTAATCTTACTTGGAGTAGCTTACGTATAACGTCGGTTGCTATGGTATTTTTGTTTTGCTGTTCTTTGTTTCTGTTGTTTTTCTGGGAATCAAAATGAGCGCATCAAATTTGAACAAAAACATAGTCTGAATTTCTATATAGCTTATCTCGTTTCATCCCTGCAATTATGTCTTGATTGTAAACTGATCATCGAATATTTTAGAGGATACAAGAGGTGAGATTTGAATAAGAAACGAGAGAAAGGGATAGAAAATAAAAGCCACTTTGGCATATTTGGTGATCATTGTAATCACGATTGTTATACAAAAGTTGTTAGCATCATTAGATTAAGAGAACCACAATTCGTGCTATTTTCTTACTTGTATAGGGGTGAATGACTTTGTCAAAGGGAGATAACAATAGGAAGATGGTTGTTATTGAAGCCCCCTTTGTCACTTATTTAGTGCAATACTCCCCTCTGTTAAATTGGCCTACTGTCAGTGTATTGTCGTCGTTCTATTCAAATTAAAGCTATTGACAAAAGATGGTATTTCAGGGGCACTTAAAGCGTAACCCTTGTCATGCTTGTAGGAGCGATTAACATACTGAATAACCGAGAACCGTGTATTTTTGGGGAAGAATTAGTATTTCTATTTATTTTTCTCACCATTAACTGTCATCAGGGTTAAAGGAGAGGCCATCTGTACAAATGTTAAATCAATTGTTTGATCCAGGTGCGAGGACATCTTTTCCTCATGTTGATTTTTGGGTTGATGACCTTAAACTGCAAGATAAACTCAGGTCAGGATCGTAACATTGCGACGATTGCGTCACGAGATTATGAAATAATTAAAATTATCAAAGTGAAGAAATAATCATAAACTAAAAACTCAAGAAACTGAGCAAATTAACAAATCTGCTCTGTACAAGAATCTAGAAAATCAACTTCAAAGACACAATTCGAAAGAAAAATGCGTCGGAAATTGGGACAAAATATGTCGGTAATGTTCAGGGCAAGTTCATGTGATTTTCAAGTCAAGTTTGATAAACTCGTATTTAAAATTAAAAGTCGGATTAAAAATACAGAAGTTCTGAGATTTTAGTGTTTTGCCAAATTTCACAGCATAATAATCGGATCACATGACTGTTCAGACAACAGTAAAGTGATTATTTCATGGAATGACATTTCTCCGTTAATTTTGAATGCATATTATATGAAATCATTTTTTCCTTTATAATGGTAATGACGAGCTCACTACATGAGGTAAAAGCAGCATTACAAGATCGCAATTTCTCGAGGTAATCAGGTAATTGTGATCGTATAAGCGTTTAAATCTGTTCAATTCCCAATATAAATTGTGAACTTTGTAAAGAGTTCTTTTCAAAGCCAATGCATTGTGATTCATGTGATATCATGGTTCTGCCAATTTGTACATATTGTGTTCTTTATAACATTATGCGCATGTATTTATTTTCACTGTGACCACATATTTTAATGAAAATATAATTTTCCGGTAAATATTTCAATAGTATTCCTTCTGATCCTTATTCAAGAGCATTCATCTTCATTATTTCGAACAGAACACCTGCTGAAAACTCAACTAACCTTTCCGAACATGCAGCCGTATGACTCACGTACTTCTGAATAATCAGTAATAATTATCAGGTCTTTGATGACAGGTCGTTGCGCGATACGGTCAAATCAGAATTCATCAAATAGGCCTAGGCCAAATCGTATACACGCAGTTATATAATAGTTTCGCAGAAAATTAGTTCGTTTTACAGGTCAATGAGCAATTGATTCGTTAACCTCGTCATTAGAATAATAATTTACATTTGTAATCTTCTGCACAATTGATCTCGACCCCGCCTCGCGGACTTGAAGCAGAACGTAAAATCAATAGCACGTGCACGGACGCGCGTGCAGTGACCTAATCGCATATATAGTGCGCGCACGCTTGGTTAATTAAGCGTCCAAATTTAATACCAGTTTCTTCGTAAAATGTGAGTACGGATTGATTCACCCAGTAACACCTATTAAATCAACATGGCAAAGTCCACATGCATTCGTTACAGTTATTGACCCGCATATACTTCCAAGGAAAACTAAAAATCACTTTTATCATTATCTATCCCTGAATATTGTATTAGAAACTTAAACGTTTTTCTTTCCTCTCCAGAAAAAATCTACTTAGAAACAATCGGTATGGAACATAATGTATGGAACTTTCTCCCCATTCCTCCTTCGTAATGGGCCTGGTTTTTGCATATCTAACTTTCAAAATGTATACGATGTGGTTACATTGGTCAGATGGGGGAAACCCGTTAAGGGAACATGCAGGAAGACGATTCCACGTTATGTGGTCTTATGTATTTAAAGGCAGTGGATCTCATTTGCAAACGTCCCCGCAGACCAGCTCTGCTCAGCCTGTGCAACCAGTCCGTGTATGAATCGTAGGCTTTATGTGATCTACTTTGAGATATTCGAAGTTTCGAAGTAAAGGGATTCTAAAAATAATTGTTACGCATTTCTAATGTGTTTCAGCTATTTTATACAATCTCATTATACACTATTATGGCTCTCTATAAATACCATAATGTATGAAAGATGTACGTCAACATCTATACATGTATAATATAATTCATTATAATATCAATCCTATTTGGAGGTAAAGAGTTCATTCTTGATCCGGTGATTTATTTGTGCAGATTTCCCTCCTGTCTCATTTTTCTGGGAATAAATGGGGGCTTCAAAATGTGAACAAAGACATAGTTTGAACATCCATGAAGCTTATCTCTTTCTCTGTTCAACCCTGCAATTAAGTTTGTAAGCTAGTCATTAACATCATGTCATATATTCTCTACCATCTTCATTGTGTATGGAAGACATACAGCGACATTCTTAAGCAGTTTTATCGTAATATTAATCTTACTTGAAGTATCTTACGTAAAACGTCGGTTGCTATGGTATTTGCATTTTGATGTTCTTTGTTTCTGGTGTTTTTCTGGGAATAAAAATGAGCGCCTCAAATTTGAACAAAAACATAGTCTGAATTTCTATGTAGCTTATCTCGTTTCATCCCTGCAATTATGTCACGATTGTAACCTGATCATCGAATATTTCAGAGGATACAACAAGTGAGATTTGAATAAGAAACGAGAGAAAGGGATGGAAAATAAAAGCCACTTTGGCATATTTGGTGATCATTGTAATCACGATTGTTATACAAAAGTTGTTAGCATCATTAGATTAAGAGAACCACAATTCGTGCTATTTTTCTAACTTGTATGGGGGTGAATGACTCTGTCAAAGGGAGATAACAATAGGAAGATGGTTGTTATTGAAGCCCCTTTGTTGCTTATTTAGTGCAATACTCCCCTCTGTTAAATTGGCCTACTGTCAGTGCATTGTCATCGTTCTATTCAAATTAAAGCTATTGACAAATGAAGGTATTTCAGGGGCACTTAAAGCGTAACCCTTTTAGGAACGATTAACACACTGAATAACCGAGAACCGTGTATTTTGGGGGAAGAATCAGTATTTCTATTTATTTTTCTCACCATTAACTGTCATCGGGGTCAAAGAAGGGGGCAACTATACAAATATTATTAGTCAAACGTTCCATCCAGGTGTGAGAACATCTTTTCTTCAAACTGATGTTTGGGTTGACGAACTTAAAGCCAATGGCTAACATTTACCACAATTGATAAAAAATGTGAGCTACATAATCCTCCATGCTCCAAGTGTCTTTGATAAGGTCTAAAAATGAAGTCCTGAAAAAATTGCATTTCAAAATGATTATTTAGTGATTAAAAAAAAGTGAAAATCGTAAGTTGACCGGATTCACCTGCCCATTTCCTCCCATAGACTTACCGTGTGTGTTCTAGACTATTTTTTACTCGCCCCGAGTACTAATTGTTTATTCATTCATATCTTGCCAGTGGCAGCATAAATTTCCAAAACTTTTGTATTCTAGGGTGTTTACTTGTCCATTCAAACACTACTATGTAGCTCAGATAGCAAAGTTTGACAATCTTTTATTTGAAGCGCCACAATGTTAGCCTTTTACTTTAAACTGCAAGATAAACTCAGGTCAAGATTGTAACATTGCGACGATTGCGTCACGAGATTATGAAATAATTAAAATTATCAAAGTGAAGAAATAATCATAAATTAAAAACTCAAGAAACTGAGCAAATTAACAAATCTGCTCTGTACAAGAATCTAGAAAATCAACTTCAAAGACACAATTGGAAAGAAAAATGCGTCGGAAATTGGGACAAAATACGTCGGTATAATGTTCAGAGCAAGTTCATGTGATTTTCAAGTCAAGTTTGATAAACTCGTATTTCAAACTAAAAGTTGGATTAAAAATACAGAAGTTCTGAGATTTTAGTGTTCTGCCAAATTTCATAGCATAATAATCGGGTCACATTGTGTTCAAACAACAGTAAAGCGATTATTTATTATTATTAATTATTAAAGCGATTATTATTTCATGGAATGACATTTCTCCGTTAATTTGGAATGCATATGAAATCATTTTTTTTTCTTTATAATGGTAATGACGAGCTCACTACATGAGGTAAAAGCAGCATTACAAGATTGCAATTTCTCGAGGTAATCAGGTAATTGTGAACGTATAAGTGTTTAAATCTGTTCAATTCCTAATATAAAACGTGAACTTTGTAAAGACTTCTTTTCAAAGCCAATGCATTGTGATTCATGTGATATCATGGTTCTGTCAATTTGCGCATATAGTGTTCTTTATAACATTATGCGCATGTATTTATTTTCATTGTGACAACATATTTTAATGAAAATATAATTTTCCGGTAAATATTTCAATAGTATTCCTTCTGATCCTTATTCAAGAGCATTCATCTTCATTATTTCGAACAGAACACCTGCTGAAAACTCAACTAACCTTTCCGTACATGCAGCCGTATATGACTCATGTACTTCTGAATAATCAGTAATAATTATCAGGTCTTTGATGACAGGTCGTTGCGCGATACGGTCAAATCAGAATTCATCAAATAGGCCTAGGCCAAATCGTAAACACGCAGTTATATAATAGTTTCGCAGAAAATTAGTTGTTTTACAGGTCAATGAGCAATTGATTCGTTAACCTTGTCATTACAATAATAATTTACATTTGTAATCTTCTGCACAATTGATCTCGACCCCGCCTCGCGGACTTGAAGCAGAACGTAAAATCAATAGCACGTGCACGGACGCGCGTGCAGTGACCTAATCGCATATAATGCGCGCACGCTTGGTTAATCAAGCGTCCAAATTTAATACCAGTTTCTTCGTAAACTGTGAGTACGGATTGATTCACCCAGTAACACCTATTAAATCAACATGGCAAAGTCCACATGCATTCGTTACAGTTATTGACCCGCATATACTTCCAAGGAAAACTAAAAATCACTTTTATCATTATCTATCCCTGAATATTGTATTAGAAACTTAAACGTTTTTCTTTCCTCTCCAGAAAAATTCAACTTAGAAACAATCGGTATGGAACATAATGTATGGAACTTTCTCCCCTTTCCTCCTTCGTAATGGGCCTGTTTTTTTTGTTTTGCATATCTAACTTTCAAAATGTATACGATGTGGTTACAATGGTCAGATGGGGGAAACCCCGTTAAGGGAACATGCAGGAAGACGATTCCACGTTATGTGGTCTTATGTATCTAACGGATCGTTGCAGAGTTGGTAATGGAGTTCAAAAGAGTATCAAGCAGATACAATGATCTTCGAACCTTGATCCTAGAATTCTAATGTTCAAATTTTAATCACCTCGTGTTGGTCCTAGAACTTTAATTTTTAAATTCTAATCAGCTCGTGTTGGAGTTGATACATTCATAATTGACCCGAGTTGATTAAAAAGTTTCAGCGATTCTTTGATACGTAAAATCAAGACTCCAAGAAATGATTGAGAGACTATAGATAAATTCATAAATTGACACGAAGTTGATATAGAAAGTATTCAACGATTCTATTGATAGAAAACCTGTAGATAAGAATCTGATAAAATTGGTGAATAAAATGTGAACACAAAACGTGCAAGCAAAATGTAACCCATTGAACCTTCACGATAATTAATTAACATCAAAGACTACTGAACATATAAATTCCAAAAAAAAGTCCAATCAATACTAACATTGAAGTCGAGACAATAGACCACAAAGTGGCTGGTAGCCATAATAATTATTTGACTCCAGTAATTGTAAAATGTTCAAGGTGATCACCAGTAAGACATACCCATACCAAGTTTGATGAAATTGCGATCGATGGGTCCTGAGAACTTGTCGCGTTTATTACACTCGCAATGCTTGACAACGGCCGGTTGAACAACCTATAACACACGGCTGCGCAGACATAAGCAAAATTAAATGTACGTGAAACAAAGGTAAGCGCGTCTGTGAACAAAGTTTGATTAAGGACATGTAAAGAATGGGGAATAATGAGAACGAATTTCGGTAAGAACAATTAAGTGGAGCGCAGGCGCAGTGCATATAATCAAGAGTTAACAAACAATTTGAAGTAGAAAGATGAACACCAACTAAAAAGACGAAAACGCATGGGTTTTTTATTCAGCATGTATAGTCTTGACAATCAGAAATTAGAAAGGCATTCTTTTACCTAACATAAGATGATGTAGCCACATTGAATATCGAGCAAGATTTATGGAACGCGTAAAACTATGGTTTTGTATGAATCAATTTTTATGTTCCATCGTCAGAGCTTTGAGGATATTGGGGGTAAAAATAAAGCAAGGTCCGGCAAACGAGCTCATCTAACAAAAAGTAGAACGATAGCCTATACAATAGGTTTTATGATTTTTCAAATGTTGCGAAATTCATTTATAATATTAACGTCGCACGTGTCAACGTTCTTTTTTACAACATGCATAGGGTTGTAGAAAATTAAATGCTTGTTTAAATGGATTATTGCGACAACTTCACACAACATGCCTCATATAAATATACTTTATTGACTAAATGTACTTTTTCGTGAATCCCAAAACCTTTACAGTCTTCAACATTTGACGTGTACCGAAAAATAAACTTTAAAAACACATGCGTTGTGCACACACATGTATTATCTTTTCTCATCCCCTGGTGTAGTATGAATATCAAATGGACGTAAATCTTAAAAAGAAAGGTTAGTATGATATGTTCGCATGGTTACTCCTAGCAACAGCATCCTCGCGTAGAATAAGTAACACACCACAATTCCTTGCGGAAGGGTTTCACTGTGACGTCATCGGGACTGGAAGTCTACCAGGCCCTCCTCGTTACATCAACTCTGTTGCAGGGGCGTATAGGAATTGAAAAAAAAAAAACGAGGGGTGTCTTTGAAGTTGCAGCAACGTCGTGCGCAAAATGCGGAGGGCGGGGGGATACCCCCCCCCCCAACACACACCCACAAATGGTTATGGATAGGTCGGAATGGGAACTTGGATGTGATTGTAATGGATCGCCGTAATTTGTGTGGGTCGGCCTGCCTGAAGTATCTTCAGCTTCGAGGGCCTATAACTTCTGATCGGTTCCAACTCAGGAATCGGTCTGTATTTTTCTATATAATATTGATGCTTTAAAATTAAAGCATTGTATAACCATGATAACTAACTTTTCCAGTTTAAACAAATACTGAAGCTGGCATGATTTCCATGCTACAGATTGAAAATGTTTCTGATACAGCTCTTAAAAATTGAAGCCGCTGAAAAAAAATTCGACAGTTTAAAACGGTCATTAAGTGCTTTAAAAAGTGAAAATCCTGGAGGATGACCATTCCAGCTTCCCCCACGACTGCTGTGTTGCAGAATTTCATATGCGGCTAAGCAATAAATTCATGCGCCGATTGGTTTATCCGCACACATATTTGTACCACGTGACAGCATAAAACTGTCCAATACTTTTGCTAGTTCTAATGATTTATTCAAACACTTCATTATGTAAGACTAACAAAGTTCAACATTTATTTTTTAACGGGTATCACAGGTTGATATGCTCTTTAAAACCGGGATTTTTGACGCGGTTCTGATGA
>JZLH01S0080505.1:11921-26942 GCA_001188425.1 Eucidaris tribuloides | reverse complement strand
AAAATCCATTGATTTTCGCTCTCCATACAATTTTAACCTGGTGCCGCCACTGCCCCCCCCCCATGTATGTATCCAAGGTCCAAACCAAATATATGGTTTCATATTTCATTTCATTATTTCTGGTATAATAAATGATACAGAAATTCCAAAAAAAATAAAAACCTATCAATTTATATGGATGAAAGCATACACTTTGCAACCGATACAGTTGGTAGATTAAAAGAAATTACGTAAACAAAAACTACAGTAATATCTAACACAGTTATTAGCTTAAACATGATTACAAACCGAAATGATAGTATTATTTTGGTTTGTAATAAATCATAACTCATAAACATAAATCAAATATTAACAAAATATAATACAATAAAATCACAAAAGAAGAATAAAGCACAACTTGTATTTAAAAATACATTAAAGGTATTGGCTAACATTTACCACAGTTAAAAAAATCTGAGCCACATGATTCCCCATGCTACCAGTGTCTTTGATGAGGTCTAAAAATGAAGCCCTGAAAAAATTGTATTTCAAAATGATTATTTAGTGCTTTAAAAAAGTGAAAATCGTAAGTTGACCAGATTCACTTGCACATTTCCTCCCATAGACTTACTGTGTGTACACCTAGGTTAATAAAACTCGCCCTGAGTTTTATTGTTTATTCATGCATAACTTGCCATTGGCAGTGTAACTTTCCAAACTTTTGTATTCTAGGGTTTTTATTTGTCCATTAATGTAGCTCAGATATCAAAGTTTGACAATTTTTTAAATTGAAGCTCCACAATGTTAGCCTATCACTTTAATTGAAATTGTACTATTGATTTCCAAGTTTTAAAAAGCTTAAAAATGCTTTTCAAAAGTTCAATATACACATTTTCCTGTGTAATAAATGTAATTTCATTAAACAATGAAACACTGCAGAAACGCCGTATTACCTGAGAATTGTGATGATTAATAGAAAAATATGATGTAATGTTTATATCATGATTCAAGTGTTTTGCAGATTAATTTAACTTAATGAATTAAACTGTATGCTCTTTTGAAATGAAAATTGTGTTATGAACAAAGGGAAATGTATAAGCGCACATGCAATATGCACTCACTATGATAATACGCAAGTTGAACTGTGTGTCAACACATTGAAGTCCAAACTCCTGTATTGGGAGAGAACTTATCAGTTTACTATCAACATACACTCAACTTTTGTTACATTTCTTTTAGTGATACTTGATACACTTGTTAAAACCACATTAGTCTGCTCTTGATGACCTTTTGGTGATATTGTGTCAATATCTGTAAAAATAAATTATCAAATATTTACATAAGATCTAATGTGAACCCAAACTGAAGACTACTCTAGTGCGAAGTAGAAAGATCTTTCTATACGGTCAAGTCCTTGGCTAGCTTATTAAAGGGTAATTCTAGATAGGAATTAGGTGTATAATATCCCTGCTGGAAAGACCACATTGTCCCACAGTGTGTTCACAGTGTGTTCACAGTGTGTTCACACAGTCGGCTAAGTGGAAACGTCCGAATTTAACAGTGTGAAGATGATTTCACACTGTGGTGACGTTTATCACCGAGTGTTCATATAGTGATGTTCTGTTTCACACTGTGAATTGGTGATTCGCAATGCTAAAACGCTCGAATGTCACTGTGAAGAGATTTCACACTGTGTTCACACTATGTTCACACTGTGTTTCACACTGTGTTTCACACTGTGTTCACACTGTGTTCACACTGTGTTCACACTGTGTTTCACACTATGAGACACTGACTGTGTTCTTCCCAGCAGGGATGTTGCAAAGCTCTGTATGTGCTGGGGGGTGTTTCATAAAGCTGTTCGTAAGTTACGAACAACTTTACTTTACGACTGGTGATGCTTTCTTGGGTGCTAATCAGTTTCTCATGCATTTACATGTAGCACAAGAAGGTATCACCAGTCGTGTGTAAAGTCGTTCGTAACTTACGAACAGCTTTATGAAACACCCCCTGGTCTTGTATAAAAATCAATCATGAACCACGAATAATCGTTAATTCTATCTAATTTTCTGAGATATTTTTTCAGTCAAAATCAGTGTAAAGTCCTTAGCTATTAGATAACCAAGGGTATAGTGTAGAATTTTGCACAACAGCATTATAATAGCAAACTATAAAATTATTCAGTTCAAAGCAGTAATGCAAAGTTTGACTTAATAGTTAGCAATTTGCTCTTTAAATCGTCAGCCAGACATCTACCAGACGCCTTAAAATAACAAGAAAAATATAAAAAAATATGAGGTACAACTTGGTTTGTTACTTAATAACTGGCCGGCGTTGAGAGCGAATACCCTTTAAGTAATCTTGTAGAAGTTATCTCCAGTAGAAATCTCATGTAGATTTGAAGTGCTCGCATATGAGTACTACTGCCTTCAGTCTGTACGATTTTCAACAAAATGTAGTGTGAGTGAATTTATGTCTATTCATTAATATAATCCCTTTTGTACCACACTTAGAATATACACGTTAAAAAACATTATAAAGTTTTGTACCAATGGTACTAAAATGGATAAAAATGTGCTCGGAATGATGTTTGATACTATACAGGACTAGAGCCCTGTGATATAAACAGCTACGAATGACCGAAAATACACACAACAACAAAAGTAACTACCCCCTTTTCAAACTACCATAACTTTTTAATGAAATTAGTTTTAGCAAAATAATTTTCTCAGGAGTATTTCTACACTCATTGACTAACTTCTGTGTGAAAATGTGTCTGATCTGTCACGCCACGCATGATTGAGCAGCTTTTAAGGCAAAGATGTCACTTTTCAAAAGTCACAGGAGTCATCTCTTATGCCAAAATAATGGTAAATAATGGCATTTTTTAGTTCATTCATAGAGTATGCTCACTCAACCATGACATGGTTACAACCTCTTATGTTCGTACAACATGTAAATATACATTTTGATGAAAAGTATCGGATTTCGATTTTTTCAATAAACTTAACAGATTTTACAATGTCATAATTGAGGAAGAATGCAAATTTTTAAATTGAGCCACCGAAGCATAAAATATGCGAAAGTGCAGGGGAAGGTGTAAGGGGGTCAAGCGATAAATAATTAACATAAATAGCGAGTAATCATTCACCAGAATCAGAATTTGTCAGAATCCTGCACCACAAATCCCTTAAAATGACCCTAGTGACTTTTGAAAAGTGACATTTTTGCCTTTAATATGTGCTCACTCATGCATGACTTCATGGATCACTCACATTTTCACACAGAAGTTAGTCAATTAGTGTAGAAACACCCTTGCCAAATTATTTTGCTGGAAACCGTTTCTTTAAAAAGTAATGGTATTTTGAAAAAGGGGGTAGTTACTTTTTTTGTTGTGTTTATGTTAAGTTTATGGTCGGTCAGTGACTTACGATTGATACGAATCATGAAATTGATTATAACTTTGTATGAAATGCAATTAATAAATCACACTACACATTGGAAATACATTACGAAAATGTTATCGTAGATATGTTTCTAAATATCCACGTATATGATATGTTATCAGACTGTCACATTCTCTATCAAATTGATATAAAGCATTAGTGAAAATAAAAGCAACTTATAATCAACACCCAGTAACATCAATGAATTATTAGAATATTATGTTAATGGTGTACATAACATTAGATGCGCTGAAATCCTTTTTCATAACACATATTTGAAACTGTGTTTTTGATACATGGATTAAGGAAATTCTAATGAAATAATAATGGCATTTAGCTCAACATCATGACCGGTGCATATCACATTTTGTAGGCTATATTTTGTGTAGCTGAATTATCCAATGAAAACGGACAATATAGAAAAATGTAGAACAAATTATACGGTCACACGGAGCCAGCCCGATACATATTAATGCATATTTTATGGGTGGCATGTATTTGCATGTTTTCCTTTTTATATGAATACCTGTGTATCTACAAATATTTCAAGAGCTGCTTTCGTGTGGCCGGGTCTACCGATTAAAGTGCAATAATACATGTATTATTTTTTAATCAAAACTATACACTAAACTTATGTTTAGTGTATAGCCTTCCATGCACGTTAATATGTCATGACCTGGGCCAGGATTCTATTATGTGTCTTCGTATTTTTAATAATTTTTTGTTTAAATATACATGCTGAAATTGTGTATATTTCTCCTTTATTGTTGCATATCGAATTAATAAGGTGATGATGACTACTATTTCAAGAGTTTCTGAATGTGGAGAGACAATTCTTTCCCTCAATGTATTCCAATTACTGATGATAACAAATACTCGTAGTGTGAGATTTGCCAACCAATGTGGAATACACGGTGAATCTGATCAACCGACTGGGGGCATGCTATTGCTCGGGTGACGTAAACAATGAGTTATAATTAGATGTATGCAAACAAAAAGATATGTGATGGGTTATTGGCACGCCGGAATTATGTGACATATTGGTCGTTGTCTTTAAAGGTGGCTACAATAATACTAGGTACATTGTTTGATTAAACATTTGAAAAGTTCGTTCAGAAAAGACATGTCTTGAATCTTTTATTTTCTAAATTAATTCCTCTGTGTGTATGTGTTTTTGTCTTTGTTGTGTGCGTGTGTTTGTGTGTATGTGTGTGATGGTGTGTGTGTTGTGTGTGCATGTGTGTATCAGTGTGTGTCTCTGTCTGTGTTCGTTTGTATGCCAGTGTGTGTATGTGGGTGTTATGGTGTATGTGTGTGTATGTGTGTATGTATTTATGTGTGTGTGTGTATCTGTCTGTCTGTATGTCTGTGTCTGTGTGTGCGTGCGTGTGTATCAGTGTGTGTGTCTGTGTCTGTGTCTCACAGTGTTCGTTTGTATGTCAGTGTTTGTATGTTGGTGTGATGGGGTGTGTGTAGGTGTGTGTGTGTGTGTGTGTGTGTGTGTGTGTGTGTGTGTGTGTGTGTGTGTGTGTGTGTGTGTGTGTGTGTGTGTGTGTGTGTGTGTGTGTGTGTGTGTGTGTGTGTGTGTGTGTGTGTGTGTGTGTGTGTGTGTGTGTGCTTGTACTTGTACTGAGAGAGGATGAGGTTTATAGGCACATAAGCTCGAGTAATTCGTCCAGCATCTTCGTTGGCCTAATGTTTTCTTTTTCAGCAGATATGAAATTGATTACATTATCATTAACCCTCACCATCTACATGTCCAAACTGAATACGTTCCTCATCTATGCAAATGAGGAATTCGTGACGCCATCATCCACCCAGAGGTAAGTATAATTGTGTCAATTGCCGGGTGGTATAGTATTATGGGAGGGACTGTTATTCTACCAGATAGTACGTCATTGAGTCACGGATTCCTGCATGAAGCCAGCCATCAGAGGGGACTGGAATTGGAGCAAGGGTATAACCAGACATTTGTTCAGGAAGGGGAATGTTGTTGTTCGTTGTCAGATACATGTAGAAGTGGAACTTATGTTATTGCTTACTGCAAATTATGTTTTAGTTGTGAAAGTACTTTCAATGTGATGACACGACCAGACATAGCAAATCGCCTTTAATCCCCTTATCAGGAAAATTAATAAAAAAAAAACTCGAAGAAGAAGAAAAAAGAAGAGGAAGAAGACTGAGGAAGAAAGAAGATGCAAAAGAACAACAGAGGGAGTATGAGAAGGAAGAGGTAGGAGGAGTAGAAGAACAAATATAAGAACAGGAACAAGAAGAAGAAGAAAAACAAGCACAAAACAAGGTGAAAAAATGTGGAAAATGTGTATATTTTTTATTTTCTTCAAGATTTCTGTGTGTACCTGTATGTATCTATATGTATGTAGGTGTAGTGTTTGTTGGGGGCGTATATGTACTTAAACGTACATGTATGTATTTAGGTACTACAGCGACATCATTTCTTACAGTATTATTATACTAGAATTCTAAAGTTATTTTATGTCAATAAATGTACACAGGATGAGCAGAAGTACTGGATGTATATACCGTATATTCTCATTCAATAAAAACAGTGTGATAAAATGTAGCATTTTTCATTAAACATCAAATGTTAACCCCAAACTTTACGAATGATGTAGTAAGGCATGTTCTCCAAATGTTATATATGAGTAGAATGACAAAGTGCATGATAGCAGTACTTATTGGAGTTAAAAATTATGAATGTGATACCTTAAAGGTTAGCTACCATCGTGCTTATAATTGTTTGTTTTTAAACAACCCAAATATATAGTATCGTACGTTTACGGGCATATGAACGTTCATGTTGTCATTGAGAGTACATTTCCTGTTTTATGTAATAAAAGTAATCACAGTACTTGAGAAAAACATTTCCACTTTTGTGTGAAAATGACCTCCGGCCTTGACGAAGATATCGCAAGACTGTTGTATAAATATAGGAAATGGGTATCAAGCATGTATTTCGAAAATTAAACGATAACATTAAACATTAAACATTAAATTAATCATTAAACAATGCTCACAATTTAAAGAAAAATGTAGCCGGCAACTAACAAAAATAAGTTCAGAAAAAATGGCATTGCGAGGATAGTGAGAATTATGGTACATGGTGATAAAGAAAGCCTAAACAGTGGGTACAACGTATGTGACACTTACCCTCAGCAAGGCACTATCAATTAGTAAATTTCTGTTAATTTTACGTCTGTGAGAAATTTCTCCATTGAAGAAGATCACTGAAACAGCTACAGGGGGAGGAGCTAATTGATCCAAAAAGTGCATGAATTAATACGGCGCGATTAACACTCGTCGGGCGGCATGCATCGGTAACGTCAGGCCAGTTCAAGGCCAGCGCACGTGCGATCTGATTGGTTGGCAAGAACTCATAGTTTACCCCAAAATCTTTCTTAATTTATTCCTGTTAGTTGCCGGCTACATTTCACTTTAAAAATATGTGCTACACATAATCCTGTATGCAATAAGTGTCTCGGTCTTTTATTGAAGGTCTAAAAAAAAAATGATCATTTAAGTGAATAAGAGTGCCCAGTTTCACCACGTCGATTTCCCCGCAGACGGCTGTGTTACAACATGCGATGTTCATCCATACATGTATCTTGCCAGTGGTAGCATACATTTTCAAAGTTTTGTATACTAGAGTGTTTGTTTTTGTTTTTGTTTTGTCAAGCGCTATTATGTTGCTCACATATTACAGTTTGACATTTGTTTTAAAACTGAAGTTCCCCAATATCAAAAAGTGCCTTTAAGCATTTTTTGTTAGTGTAAATATAATATAACGACAATTATACAATTAAACTTTTATTTTGAGCATCAAATATATCTCTAATCAGTTGTTGTCTGTAGATGTTGCCTCATGATCTAGGTTATTTAATAATACGTGGCACCAGGTGTCTATAAACGGGACTTGACAATATTTAGAAAGACTTAGATGAACTTTGTACTACAGTTAATCACATAATACTTTGTTTATGTTCTTTTGTTCCGCCTCATAAAAATTCTAAATGTGATTAGGCTAAGATGAGTTGAACTTTCTGTAATGATGTACTCTGTCTCAGAATGCTAATACATTTGCTTAATTCTATACAATTATTTGGTCATCCTGATTTCTGCACATCTAGCTTTAACTCTTGTTGGGCTGGTTTTTTTTTCGAAGTAATGAAAATAACGTGGATTTTGGGTAGTAAACATTTGTTTGGAGGGCAAAAATGGTTTTTGGTCGTCGTCGGCACCCTGCCCCTCGCTTGTCGGGATGAAGTTTGGCTTGTAATTTGGCATGCAGGTAAAAAATGGTTTTGGTCGTCGTCGGCCTCCTGCCCCCCCCCCCCCCGGCTTTTCGGATGAAGTTTGGCTTGTTATTTTGGCAGGTAAAAAATTGGTTGTGGTCGTCGTCTGGCGCCGCCCCTGCTTAAAAGTGGAGGTTAGTATGAATTAGGTTCAAGACTGTTTGGGGGGACTTCATTTGTTTCTAATGTGGTGTGACTTCTACAAAAGTTCACATAATGTATTCTTCACTTTAAATATTTCTAGCAAGTTTAAACCGTGTGAGTAGAAGCCTCGTGGCACAATGGTTATAAGGCCGTTGATTCTCATCCGAAAGATTCTGTACGCAAGGGCGTAGGCTGGTTTGGGCATGGGGAGGTGCACATCTCGGGGAGGTGGAACAGGGAGGTGCACATCTTAGGGAGGTGGAACTTAAGTTGAGAAAATCAGGCGTTGAAAGCAAAAAAAAAGGTGGTGCAAATTTCTTTTTTGCTGTTAGGGTGGAACTCCTATGGCTCTGCGGGGAGTACACGTGCACCCAATGCACCCCCAGCCTACGCCCTTGGTACGAGTACGGTCGGGGCGTCCCGTGTCCTTTGGTGAGACTTAATCCACGTCACATACCCATCTCCATCCAGAAGATCAAACGGGTTTACCTGACAGGAATGACAAAAGGTCACTTGTTAACGAATTACCGTAGCTCAGGCAGGCAGCCTAGGATAGGAAACTCATGAGGGAATAAATATGGTGCAAATTTGTGTATATAGGCTCAGTAGATTCAGTTGAAAAGGCTTAATACGAGAAAATAAACCCTCAGATATCATACAGTTTACCCTTTTTTATTGCTAGTATCCCGGGGGCCCAAACCAATCATTTTTACTTCTGCAAAGAAGAAACGACTCCCCAGTGATACACAGCGGTCCGTTTCTCGCGTAAAACGGACCAAAGTATATTGAGGGAAAGGAAATTTTAGTTGAAATGTGAATAGAACTTTTGGAATTTATGTTGTTTTTAAGGAATGCGTATGTAGTTGATCTGAAATACAGTCCGTTCGTACTCCTACCCCCCCCCCCCAAAAAAAAGGAAAAAAATCCTTTTCCGGAGTTGGGGTCACGGGTTTCCCCTTTTTGTATAAACTAAAACAACCATTCCCCAGCGATAGTACGTAACATAGATAAAATTCCTGGAAATAAAGAAAAGGACACAAAACAGGAAATTGTGAAAATATGTGAAAAGCTCAAAATATTTTGTAAAGACATGAAAGATTTGGACATTTGACTGAATGATTAACGATTTCATTGTTTTCCTAGGATATCGATCAGTGCTAAAAGAAATTGATGGGAGCTGGTGTTTGTTTTCAGTAGAACGAATGTTTATACATGTCCACTGACACAGAAGTGGAAAATATTCAGAACGGAATTTAGATTTATATAACGAAATAAAGTTGACTGTTTTGTATATGTATAAGTATGTATGTATGTGTCTGTGTCTGCGTATTTGGGTGTACGTGTGACTGTATGATTGTTTGTGCGTGTGTGTGTGTGTGTGTGTATGTGTGTATGTGTGTGTGTGTGTGTGTGTGTGTGTGTGTGTGTGTGTGTGTGTGTGTGTGTGTGTGTGTGTGTGTGACTATGTTTGTCTGTCAGCTATATGGTTAACTAGTTAATCTAGTAAAATGTATTAAATATATAGAATTAATATTGAATCAGATTTACAGAACTCTCATTTTTAAAAGCAGACCTTTAGTAAATATCTTACCAGTATTGGTCATGCATATTTAAAGATATGAAAACTGGTTGTTTTGTAATGCCATTCATTACTTACTTATGTTTGCAAAATAGGGAGTTCTCTTTCGGAGCTCTTGCACCCTTTATTATTTCCTATCTTCCGCCGTTTTTACCTTGTAGCCTGTTGGTCTTGTCGAATTGGCTGTACTGAATATAAAACATCAAATGTTTATTTTTGTAACGACTTAATAATTAATGACCTAACTGAATTTGAACCAGTTACGTACTGCTTTCAAGGAAGCGACCACCACCAGTCTACGATATCTGACATCAATTCCACTATCAACTGGGTACAAGTTTATTCTAAAAAGTTCTCTTATCTGAATATAATTAATTAAATGTTTGATCGTTATATTTTAAGTTTGTAAATACAGACAGTGCGGCAAATCACTGACCCACAGGTCGCATACGCGCGCGCGCGCGAACACACACACACACACACATACACACACACACACACACACACACACACACACACACACACACACACACACACACACACACACACACACACACACACACACACACACACACACACACACACACACACACACACACACACACACACACACACACACACACACACACACACACACACACAACAGTTTATACCAACGTACACACATATAAATAGACAGATAGACATACATACAAAACATACATTACTCATTTTGATTGTTGTATTAATGTTTTTTTACGTAATACATTTGTGTTTTATTGCTAATATGTTCATTTGAGAGATGAAAATGAAACAAAACGAAACGATAGAAAGGAACAAAGCCACTTCAAAACCTTTAAGGTCGTCAGCATTTTTGTTCTCTTAGCATGAAAAACCCCTCATTTCAGAGGTGATGAGTACACGCGAGGGCTGACTGGAGGGGACCACTGTATCCACACCTCGGACAAACCTTTTTTTCTTTGGCCCATGCGGCGCCACTCCAAGCTCAGCCCCAGTATACGGTGTAATATCCTGACAAATAATTTCCATTTTTACAGGACCATTCCTAGAAATGCCCCTGGTCGTTGTCCAAATCCTGCTTAAGATGAATAGCGTATTTCCTCCATAACACAACATATTGATATTGATAAAGATCAATAAACATCAATAACAATATATTGATAAACGTCAATAGGCCTACATGGTTGATTTCTTGGATTTCCTTCATACATACGTATTAGGTCCTGGTATACTTGTTTTCTTTATCCAGTTCCACGCGTAATTTCTTCCGATAGCTTTTAACGTTTATTGATAATGATTTCCTTGTTTGGTTTTAAGTGTTTTTAACTGGAACTGGGGTTAAACGTTTCACCTGTTTTTCTTTAGTCAAACGTATAATACCTTTGGCAAAAGTGCATGCACGCAATTCAAGGCATTGTATAACATTGTTTCCAGTAGAAAAAAAAAATCTGAGCTGCATGATTCCCAGTGTTACCAGTGTCTTTGATAAGGTCTAAAAATGAAGCCCTGAAAAAAATGTATGTCAAAATGAAAAATTATTTAGTGCTTTAAAAAAGTAGAAATCGTAAGTTGACCGGATTCTCCTGCCCATTTCCTCCCATAGACTTACTGTGTGTACATCTAGGCTATTTTGTACTTGGCCCGAGTTTTATTTTTTTATATTCATTCATGTCTTGCCAGTAGCAGCATAAATTTCCAAACTTGTGTATTCTAGTGTGTTTATATGTTCATTCAAACACTACCATGTAGCTCAGATAGCAAAGTTTGACATTTTTTTAATTTGAAGCCCCACAATGTCAGCCTGTGTCTTTAAGAGGTGTTTTCTTGAATTTCCTTCATACATACATATTAGGTCCTGGTATACGTCTAACATGCTTATTAAACGCAGTTAATCCTTAAAAAAGGCCTAATTTGTGACGGCCATTGTAAAAGCTTCACATTCAGCGAATGGCGACAATTTTTGTGGCTGGGTTCCGTTTCCTCTGCACAAATTGTCGCCAGGAAGACGAAAATTGAAATTCGAATCAGCAACAGCATCACAAAATTATTGTCACCGGCGACAATTTGTGGCGTCAGGGTTTGCAAAAATCGGTACAAATTGTCGCCAGATATCAATTTATACCTTTTTCAGCAGTGATTCTCTTCTCATGCGCCGCATAGTTTAAGCATGGATCCTACTAGGATTCTTCGTTCTAAATTGTGGACATTTGATAAAAAAAGAATAAGTATATTATAACAAATAATGAAACTTTAATATCTGGGTTGTATAACGATGCTCACCTTCAAATGGACATACCAAGAGCTTAGTCCAAAGAGGCGATAAATCCATTTTACTTACTTCGGAGAAAATGCATTTTTTTGTCTGAGTTTGTACATACGCTAATGGAAAAATAAAAGTAAAACCGGAGATATTTTGTGCTTGCTCGAATGTGATTTAGCTTCAAATGTTATACTATCGTTAGGTAAAGGTAAATGACATGATTGTAGTGCAGTCAAAATATGAAATAACCCAAAACAAATTGCAACAGAAACGAAACCACTTGCATTTAACCTGGATGAGCTACCAAAACAACATATTAAAAGTACCCGAAAATCCGAGTGGTGGATCAGTGCCTAATTTACATAAATTTAAAATGGCCGCCTTGTGGCCTATTTTTGCCCATATCTTGCCACATGGGAACCACAGAAAGTAAATTCTGGTGTCTATACCCATGTTTCTAAGGTCAGGGAATGCAAATATTATATAATTATAAACTTTCAAACACTCTGACATGCATAATTTGCATAAATTTGCATATAAATCAATTCAAAATGGCCGCCACATAACCCATTGAAGCTTTTGTTCAACATAATAATCATGTATAAGTACATGGACATGTTTAAGATGATGTTTTTGAGACGAAAGAACAGATTGTATGATCATTGGCAATTTTCCAGTCGTTTTCCCTGTCATGTACACCTAATTTGCATAAACATGCGTATGAATTATATATTCAAAGTGGCTGACATCTAACATATCTATGACCATATCTAGGGACATGAAAGTAAATTTTGGTGTCTATACCCATGTTTGTTAGGTCAAGGAATATAATTATGATATCAGTAGTAAATTTTCAGCATTCTAATATACATAATTTACATAAATTTGCATATAAATCAATGCAAAATGGCTACGATATGGTGTGCCATATGTCCATATCTCTGTATACTACATCTGTACATGGTTATCACGGTTTCTGTATTAAATGTTTCCTTGTAAGAATTATTACTATGTAACTTTCAGGAATATAAGACGCTGAAAACTTGCATGAATTTGTATAAATGTATGTCATGAATACCATGTATCATACTTAAGCTTATATTTTCATTAGAAATTCAACATGTAGAACGTTAGTTGTGCTTTTTATGAAAAAAAGTAATGGAGTGGACATGATTGTTAAAGTGTGTTACATTATATTATTAATGTACTGGAAGTGAAAATAGAGTCGGATAAGATAATGAGTCTGGCTATTGTGATTTTGGGAACAGCTTTAAATGTTATAAGCTCTTATGAACCAAAAATATTCAATTCAATTCAATTTCAATTCGTTTTATTTATTATTCATCACATTTTAAAAAATAACATTCAAATATTCAAAGATAAGGATTTACACAAACATATTACAAACACACAGTTATTCTAAAATGATAATTGTATAATAAATAGGAATCTAAGTAAAAGCAAATAAATGCTTGAAAGAAAATAAGATTCCCTTAAATGATTGTCTGAACCAAACCAAACCAATCACCCCCCCCCAAAAAAAAAAAGAAAAGAAAATTAAAATTAAAATCTTCCCTGCAGAGTAAAACAAAACGGACTAACGGGAATAGAATAGAGGGCAGACGCGATAATGACAAACTGGTCCGGAAAATATGATGCGGGAATGTGTAGCGAGACGGATAAATACATGTAAGTAGGGAGGATACATCAGTAATTGAGAGTAGTGATAAAAGATTTGAATGGGTAAGTTTGTGAAGGGAATAGAGGGAATGAGGATATAATGGGGAGTTATGTTTTGAAAGAGAGAAATCAAAAAAGGGCAGAGAGTAGTGGACTTTTCGAAAAGAATAATGATGGCAGTGAGTAGTGATGAATACCTTCTTGTGGAAGAGGGAGGTTTACAGAGTAAGAGTGGAGGTATCTAAACGCAAGAGGACATATGGATAAGATGTGACTTGAGAGAGATTCTCAATTGTAAGGTGATTGCAGCAGAGTGTGTAGCAAGATCAGATCGAGTGGTGGTATGTACGAGGAGCTCGAAATTCAGGAATAAATAGTGAAAGCCACCAATGATTGAGAGAAAATGGTAGAAACTAAAGGAGGAAGACAGTTGGGCACAGTTCCGAGAAAAGATGGCAAGGAAATGGAAAAGAATGAATTGGAAGAATGGACGGATGTACATGTATAGCTGAAGTTGTAAAGAGATAAGGAAGAACGTTTTATTAGGGTATCATCTGGAAGGAGAAGGGGTACAAAGAGACATGACGGTGGAATGAGGACGGACGGGACACCATAATGCAGAAGAGATGGGCAAAGACGAAGCGGGATGAGCATAGAGATGATAAAAATAAACAAGAGTATTAGGACATGTGTCGTGAATTGAAGAAAGCAGTGACAAAGGCCAAGAGTGAGGCATATGATGATTTATTATGAGAAATTTGATACAAAGGAGGGGAAAGGATATTGATTAGCTAGACAGTGAGAGAGAGAGAGAGACTGGAATTGAAGACTTGTTACAGATGGGTTGTGAGCAGGGATGTAGTCGAGGCCAGCTGTTCCGAGTCACGAGGCCCCTGGAAAAATATTTTTTCCCATAGACTTTGTACACGTGACTCGGTCCGAGGCCAAGGCCAAGGCCGGCAAAATCCGGCCTTGAGGCCGGCCTCGACTACATCCCTGGTTATGAGAGGATGAAAACAAAATGTTTTGACTGATGAAGAGAGAAAGAAGGCAAGAATAAATTAAGCAAAAACTGAATGACGAAAATGAGAGAGAGGGGAATGCTACAAAGTGAATGAGGAAGTACAAGCTATCAGTAAGGAAGAAGTGATATCGGCAATGCACATAATGAAAAATGGATAGGCAGTTCATCCGGACGGTATACAAGTGGAAGCATGGAAGTGTATGGGTATTGGGAGTGGGGTTCCTGACAAAGCTGTTTAATGGTATCTTGAATGGATACTGAAAGAATTTGTGATGACTGATAGAAAGGCAGGTTTGTGCCAATCTGAAAGAATAAATGTGATGTGGAGAGTTGTTGTAATTAGAGAAACATAGTTGAAGAATAATACTTTGGAAAAAGTTGAGTCGTGGAAGCTAGGGTGACAAATAAGTCAGGTTTCATGCCAGGTAATAAAGCACTATAGAAGCAACAGTTGCATTGAGGATCTACAGAGAGGAGCAAAAGGAGCTGCATTGTGTGCTTGTGGATCTCAAAATGGGTATGATACGGTGCCAAGTGAGGAATATTGGTTTTTCAGGAGAGAATAAGGGGTAGTAGAGAAGTATTTGATAGTTATA
>JZLH01S0080504.1:0-10741 GCA_001188425.1 Eucidaris tribuloides | reverse complement strand
CATGTAATGTGCGCAGGAGAGAATGACCTATATGCGCCGGGTCATAAATCGCTAGGACGGTTTTACGCTACTCAAGGGAAATGCCCTGACCTTGCAGCAAAGAAGCGCTCAACAATTTAACGACAGTTAAGCCCATCATTTTATTATTTCTACCCGCATGTAATGGAACCTTCTACTTTGCTGGTAGTAAGTTTTGACGACCAGCATTATTGCATGCCAGCAAACTATAAAACGCAATTCCCAATTCCCCAAATACGTTGCATGCAAAATTGCCGGCCATCCGCTTACTACCCGGGAATAAGGCACACAAATTACAGTGGGGAAGTACTCTTGAGGCTAAAGGAAAGTTTAATTTCTCCAATATAATGCAAGCCGAATGTCTTTTCTATTTATCGAAGACTGCCACCTTACCACACGACATATCGTATAGACAGTATATATATACGTGTACTATCTGTTGATACGTGTTGATCAAATAACGAAGTATATAAATAATTCAATCTCAGTTTAAGGGGAAAAAATCTGCCAATAACCCAGTGTACGAAGGCAAAACAATCTTGTTCAGTTTCAAAGGATGAAAGTGTGAAAACTATTGTCGAACCAATGACTATATCATTTACCAAGTCTTTATGAATAAGTTCAATCCGATGTTTGGTAGTGTTATAGCTTTACCAATATATCTGTAAATGGTTTTGTAAAGTGCAAGAGGAACGTTTCGCCCGTCAAATAAAGCATCCTCCGACCAAAGTGTCACTCTGAATCGATTAAAGCCATGATGTTATGACAGCCTGAAACAAAATGCATCCATATATTACTTTCTGGTCACTAAGCTGGTTGTGTTCTCGCAACCTGTTGCAACAACGTGGTCGCAGGATTCAAAGCTTGCTTGATTTGAGTTTTGATTTGCCGAACAAGGATGCACGAAGCCCTTCGTAGTCACATCATCATTAAGGATTTATATTACAGTTATGACATTGTTTCCAGCTACCTGGACAAAGAAATGTCTATGTTATTTTTGTTGTCTCTGTGATAGGTATAAGTCATTATCTATTGTTGGTTTGGATGACTTTTCTGAATATCGAAATAAAAGGGCAATTTTAACATCACCATCAAAATAAAATAATATAGTTTGTGTTTAATTTTAAACTTTAATGTGTTCAATTTCTCTCATATTCACATTCCAAATTCAATGACACAGGTCCCCGTAGTTCTCTTCCTGAATTGAATAAGGCCAAATCTTTCTAATGTGTAAACGTACATATCTATTTATTTGAGTTATGTCACTGTAACAATCTCAGTATATCAGTATATAACAATCAGTATATGATTGTTTTCAGAAAACGTGGATATGTTTCATGAATACACATTGCAATATGCAAGTTCCGTGATTGGCTGCGCAGGCACAAAAAAAAAAATTGTCTCGTTAAATATTCTGGATTGGAAATGCTTACTGCCGACACTTTTTGTGATTTGGTAGCGTGTGTTCCACGACCTGGGGCATGGTAGATTCGTTTCACTGCAACTCGTCCGACCGAGTTCACCTGCCTTGGAAGTCTCTTGACAACCCACGAACATAATAAGTAATATATCTGAGACGAAGAGCACCAATTCTGAAATGAAACAGGAAGTTTTTAAGCCTTGCGGAAATGACTGTCACAAGAAGGGTAATCGGCTCTATCTTGCTGGAAGTTTCTTGTCATCGCTCTTGAACAATTTGTTCCTCTGTTAGGACGTGCAGGATTTGCCAAAGATCTTTGCACATACACTAGCCGTCATGCAGTAACTTAACACAAACATTACCACGAACACCTACCACGGTCATCATTAATGTGGATCTGTGTACGACGACGTGATCACTGTTGGTGGAACATTGGCACCATATACTGACATGCAGTATGGCATTGCTAGTTTTTCATAATTTTTTATGCAGAGCGTTTCTAAGTTTCCCCTTCTGCCCACTCTTATTTTTTTCTTCTTGACTTGTTTTGTTAATGTTTCTTTGTGCCCACTGCTTTTCCTACTCGTCTCCTTTGTCTTCTGCCTACTCCCCTTCTTCTCTTCCTCCACTTCTTCCTCCTCCTACTCTTCTCCTTTGTCTTCTGCCTACTCCCCTTCTTCTCTTCCTCCACTTCTTCCTCCTCCTACTCTTCTCCTTTGTCTTCTGCCTACTCCCCTTCTTCTCTTCCTCCACTTCTCCCTCCTCCTACTCTGCTCCTATTTCTTCTTTTTAATCTTTTCAGTCTTCTTCTCTCCTTATCCTACTTCTTTTTTTTTCATCTCCTTCTTTATCCTCTTCTTCTTCTTCTTCTTCTTCTTCTTCTTCTTCTTCTTCTTCTTCTTCTTCTTCTTCTTCTTCCTCTTATTCTTTTTTCTTCTTCTTCAACTTCTTCTTCTCCTTTCTCTTATTATCATCCTCTTTTTCCTCTCCTTTCACATTTTTCTTCTTCGGGCGAACTTAATTTTCTTCCTGCTTTTTCCCTGTGCCTTCTGTAACCACATCCTCTTCAACGCTATTTAAAAGCTTCCCATTCCCTTCTTCACCTCTCCCTTGTATCATGAAGAAGGAGCAGGTTCATATCATTTTCACCTATCAGTGAATTGGAGATCCTCTCAGGTCTATTCAGTTTAAGTATCATTCTATCCCTGTAATATTTCTGTCCATTCAGCTTTTTTCCCCACTCGTAATCATCAATTAATAGAGATTGTTGTCGTATCATCCGGAGAGAACTAACAATATACAACTTCCAGAATGACAGTTTGTATGATCCCATTATGAGGTACTTTATCAGAACTATGGTGATGTCCTACATCCTTGTCAACGTTCAAAATAAGTCGTAGTCCTCAATCGTGTTTGCAATGTTTACGATACAACAAAATACATTCAAATTAAATCTTAAACGATTTGTTACATGTCATTCCATGTAAACCAACTTTTTTTTAGTTGCATCAACAGCATTGACGGTAATCACTCGTCTCTGAATATTACGGACTGTGCAAAGACATATATACCACATACAGCTTATAGACATAGAAGTTACACCTTTGATAATGTGATAACATCGTACGTATTATCAACTATTTTTTATTATTGAAAACTATTTTTCTGTTTGTTTAGATGTTGATGAATGCGCAAGTGGTCCGTGCGTAAATGGTGGTACGTGTATCGATCAACGAAATGGGCATATATGTCGATGTCCGGACGAATGGACTGGGAGATACTGCGATATAGGTAAGACTCGTCGAGGTCTCATCCGCCTTTATTCCAGGGGAATCCCTGGCTCCTAGCAAATTGCTTTAATTCTTACGATCATGACAAATTGGTAACATTGCATTATTTTATACCCTCCATTTGCTTTGTACATAAAATTTAGCTGAATGTAAATTTTCTTTCAATTAAAGGGAGAAGGCGCCAGCAACTAAAAGCCATAAGTTAAGAAAATATTTGAGTTTTTGCCAACCAATCAGATTGCACGTGCACCGCAGGGAGCTGACCATGCGTGACCAATGCGTGCCACGCGACGTGTGTTAGCCGCACAGTGGTAATGTATGCACTGTTTGAATTGATAACCTCCTCCCCTTATAGCTGTTTCTGCAAGTAAAAACTTACAAAGACGTAAAAACACAAATTAACTAATTTATAGGGCCTTGATGAATGTGAGTATTACAAAGTACCCCTTATTTAGGCTGTTTATGTCACCATGTACCATGATTCTCACAATACTCACAATGTCATTTTTATTCTTAACTTATGTCTGTTAATTGCTGGCGCCTTCTCCCTTTAAACATTTTTCATGTGTGTATGCTCAGACTAACCCATTTTTATCTGTCTGAAGTAATATTCGTGCAGTATCATGACTGTATTGGTTGAGATGAGTCTAATTGGCAGCAAGAGGTCAAAAGTGACCTCCGTTCTGACAGTTAGTTTTACGTGCATTTTACAGAATAAAACATGATGCTTGTAACCACTTCCTACTGCATGAATGTGATAGTCCTATACATATCATGCGTCTTTATACATGACATGTATCAATGCCAATGTTTCCCCCACCTCCTCTTCTCCTCTTTTTCCTCCTCCTTTTTCCTCTTTTACTACTTCTTCATCTTCTTCTTCGTCTTTATTCTCCTTTTTTATCTTCGTTTTCTGACTTCCTTCTTCTTCTTCTTCTTCTTCTTCTTCTTCTTCTTCTTCTTCTTCTTCTTCTTCTCTTCTTCTTTGTCTTCTTCTTCTTCTATTTCTACTCCTCCTCCTCCTCCTTAGATTACCATTTCCCTTCTCGATGGTCAGACTACTATCTGTCAACCGCCATTACAGCGGTTATATAAGGTTTGGCAGAGTGAATTATGTGGGAGTTATTTCTTTCCGATACAAGCAGGAGCGTCGATCGATGTCTCGGATTGGGGGGGGGGACAAAAGTGAAAAAATTGACAATTTTGTATGTTTAATAGTATTTTTATGCCATGTTTAATGGTTTTATAGTGCTGTCCAATGATTTTAAAACATATATTGGCATTGCATATTATGAATTGTTCAAACTGTCATAATTATTGGGGAGGGGGCAAATCGATATGTTTACCCCCAATATTTTCATGGGGGGATCGCCCCCTGCCCTGTCCCCTGTGGTATATTTCATTCTATACAGCCGTATTGAGAATGAGATATATGAACAGGTTTTAAAAAAAAAGTTTACTGAACTATGTGTAGAGCTAAGGGAGCTTATAACACCAACTTGAAAAATCCTTGAAAATGAAAATGAAGGATGAAGTTAAACAGTAGATTGAAACCAACATTCTGGATGAAACGAAATCATTTTCATGGTAACAATTGTCTCTACTGTATACGGTGGTGATCATCATAGTTGCTCAAGATGAATAGCATTACATTGTTGCCTAAAATAATTCCCTTTCCATCGTATTCATGAGCGCTTCGAAGAGGATGGACAGAATCCACATTTTCTTTTCACTTGCATAAAAATACACATTTTCGGAAACCTTTATCGAACACCCTATCAAATATACCCCTTTCCGCCAAATCTTCATTCAAATAAAAGCATCCTAAATAGGTCGAATAAATATTATTTTCTCGATTTTTTTAAAGATGAAGTCAAGGCTCCTAGCAAATTGCTATAAATAAAAAAAAAAAACTTAAGGCAAGGTTCACCCTGACGTCAAGTTGGTTTTAATAAAAGCAGAATAATGAGAGAAATATACTAATCTGTATGAGACTTGTACATATTGTGTCGTGCTCATGAATACATAAATGGTACGCATTTGTGAATTTGTGCATTTATTGTAAGTAAATTTCAAATATTATATACTTGATGAGCATACATGCACTGCAATGGTATAAAAGTGGACCAGTATACTAGTATAATTTTAGTCTTTATGATACAATAATCCAAATCAAAGTCTAATGGTAACTAAATTCCAGTAAAACTGAGTTTCCCGATTTCAGTACACTTTGCTAGAGGTTTGTAGTTGGTATTAACACAATGTATAATTTCAGGCATGCCAAAGAGACGCCCTGCCTTGAAACACGCCTGTGTGATGAGTAAATGCTCGACTAAGTGCCCGTCCGGGAAGAAATGCGTAGGCCTATGGGTTGATTCAAGAAATTTGTATTGATTACGTAACATGTATGGCAAGTGTTATACATATACTACGTCTGTTTGTATGGATGGCTCACAGTTTTGTCCCGAATGTTGCCGTTATACGTGTATCCATAAGATTTACGTTTGTATTCCAGCCTCTGGAGAAAAGTCAAGCTTGTTTTTTGACATTTTAATCGCGAAAGGGTTCTTAAAACAGTTAAAAGGTTTTTATTTGTCACAACATCAGCAACATTTTATATGCGTGTTAGCACCATTTTGATGTTAACAGGGTTCCCATGGTAACCGAATTTAAGAACCACGTTCTACGTAACAATGGTGGTAATGAGAACCCCCAAATGGTGTTGCGAATGTGGTGCCGCTATTTTGACGAAATGGGATTCTAAGAGGAACCTCTGAAGAACACCCCTTTCCTCAAACTGTAGGATAATGTATTTGAATTCTGCATGAATTCATTACCCTTTATCATGTTGACGTACAGGAAAACATGTAGTGTATGGCATCAAATACCTTACCCTGTGGTAGTGTAATACAGGCAAATATAACTCCTCAAGAAAGAGCGGAAATCTGAGTTTGATGTATTATTTCTCCCTTTTTGTCGAGCCCACCGAGGTGGAGGGAGACTAAGGGATCACTTTGGCGTCTGTCCGTCCGTCCGTCCGTTACGCTTACAAAAACTTGAATAACCCTGTGCTAAATGCTCCAATATCAACCAAACTTGAATGGTAGATGTCTCATAGGAAGCTGAAGGTCACCAAAAGGTCAAAAGTCACCGGCAGAGGACAACGATCTTTTAGAGCTCAATGTTATTTGTTTCGGCAAGTTTATATTATGGCGCATAACTTTGCCCCCATTTGTCCAATTATGACCAAACTTGGGTGGTAGATGTCTCATAGGGAGCTGAAGGTCACCAAAAGCTCAAAGGTCCCCAGCAAGAGTCAACGACCCTTTTGAGCGAAACTGGTAGACACACATTATGGCTATCGCCATGTTATAGTAGTAATCAATCCAGGTTAGGTACCATCAGAAAAAATATTTAATTTCCTTCAAAATGATACCAATTGGTTATGATTATTTCATTGAGGAAAAGGTCGTATTTAAACATATGGGATAAAGTGTAAATTGAAAAGCTGCAAAATGACCAGTGGTCCTAAAGAGTCAACAATCTTCTTTTGTATAGAGTTATATCTTTTTTTGTTCTCAGCATGGTTAGCCATGAATGTCAATTTCAAAAGGATCCCCTGCCACTACAAATGTTCATGACTTTAAGATTAAAGGCTTTGCAAAATAACCCAAATTCGGTAAGTCACCTAATTTCTTATTCCCTGTTGATGAGTGAGATTTTCAATGTCTTTTGGTCATTATGCATTGTAACACGAACATTATCCTGGATTCAAACAAACGTGTGCACCAGCAAGCAAGCAAGTAAGCGAACAAACGAAAAAACTGTATGGGCATTTAAAAACAGAACTCAATCCATTCAGTCTTAAAGTCATAGCCAAATAAAGTGGCAGGGGCTCCTTCTGAAACTGAAATTCATAAAAAAACACGTTCCTTATTGACTCTCCATGACGACCGGTCATTTTGCAGCTTTTCAATTGACACTTTATCCCATATTTTCAAATACTGTCCCTTCCCCGAATCATAAGGCTTTCTGCTGGTACTAAACATGCCTTGATTGCTAGGGGAGAAATTATCGATCAAAGGTAGATTTCCAAACTTTTTTGAGTTTATATAGGACGTAGCAAATTAAATCGTTACACACCTTCATTAAGAACATTATTTCCTTCAAATGGTCCAAATGAGCTTTTACTCCGTGTGTGCTAGCTTTGTAGGAATGCATTTCGTTCCAGTAATCAGAATTAGCATGCTTATAACGTCAGTAATTATGTCAATTTAATTCACATATAAAAAGAAAACACATTTGCCTGTGGAAATTGTTTTAGAAAATTTGACTCGCGTCATATGTTAGGAAGACATGTAATACCTTCAGGGCCAATAAACCACTCATTATACAAGCGGAAGTGTTGCCGTTTTGCTAATCCACTTAAGGCCTACTACACCTCTTCCGATGATCTTCGTTTCCTGCGTAGGGCACGTGCCCGTTTTGACGCGAAAACTTCAGGGGACGACCGGCGTGATGTGTGGGTGTTCTGTTGATGGTGACAAGTCCCTCGCCCTACCTGTTTCTCTCTTCACAGTCAACGAAAGGCCACAGAGAACCGTTTTTAAAAGTTTACCTGATTTATTTTCAGAAATAAAAGCAAATTGTGAATAGTTTTGTTGTGATTAATATGAAAATCAACCCAAAGCAATAATTTTGACATTTTTATGACGCTTTTGCGTTTAACTCTGGGTCCTACTACCCTTCCACAGTTTTGCGCGGCTTTTTGTGGATAATTGGTGTTCATGGCAAAGAAACTTTTAATTATCGCATGTGAAAACTGTAAATAGTTTATTTTCATCAGTATAATACACAGTATTTTACATTTATCGTGGTTTTCCTGTGAACATAGCTACACACGGTCTGGCGTCAGATAGGGGGGTTTGGGGATGCGATCGACCCCCCGAATGAAATCTGAACTTGACATACAAATAGGCATATATCGATAAATTTTCGTTTGTGACCCCTCTCTCATTCGTTTCTAGTCCCTCAAATAGTTTGGCTTATTACACCACTGCCCGCACCATAGGCGTACGCAGGATTTTTCCAAGGGGGGTGTTTTTCCGCGGCCAAATCGTAGGTTCCACATTTTTCCCGGTCACGCCAGCCGCCGAAAACTCGCTCAGCGTGGAGAGGGGGGAGGGGGGGGGGGGGGGGTAGTGACGATTTTTTTTTTCCAAATCAAAGTCCCAAAATTTTCACCCCGTCACGCCAGCGCCGAAAACATCGCTCGCGGGGGGGGGGGGGGGGGAACGGGGGGGCGGGGAGGGGGGTGTAGTAGACGAAAATTTTCGCCAAACAAGGTCAAATAATTCCCGGTCACGCAGCCGCCGAAAACTCTCTCAGGCGGGGGGGGGGGGGGGGGGGGAAAGGGGGGGGAAAAAAAAGGTGGGGGAAAGGGAGAGGGAGGAAAAAAAAAGGGGGGGGGGGGATAAAGGAAGGAGGGCGGGGGCAGGGGGGGGGGGGGGGAGGGGGGGGGAGTGACCATTTTTTTTTCTTTTCAATCCAAGGTGCACAAATTTTTTCCCGTCACGGGAACCTCCCGAACACTCCGCTCAGCGGGAGGGGGGGGGTGTTATGAAAATTATTTCGGCAATAGGGGGGTGTTTGCACACCGCCAGATGAAAACCCCCCTGCGTACCGTAGGCCCCACTCATTCGCCGATAATACTTCGCAAACTGGTACAGTTCATCTGATGAGCCGATTTAAAAAGGGTAGTAAGAATTCTTTCTGATAATTCTTTTTCTCTGATTTAATGACGAGGTGCAAGGCATGTCCTGGATTATCATTTTTTCAAGATCTCTTGGCATTTCGGGCAAACACTCCTTTCAATTTTAATAGGACAGTTGCTGGCCTTGACTTAGACTGTGATAAATCGTTTAATCAGCCATTAACATCGATCACCATCAGTCTATTTTTACGCACAAAATATGACGGAAAATCTGGCATAACCACATTATCAGGAAATGCTCATGTTAGATGATCCTATGTCTATCCCAGCAAGTTGGCATACATACAAAATATTTCTGTAATGAGTAACCAATCATCGTATGAATTACTAGGCTGTCATATTCACATGTAAAGCTTGTAATAGACTCGACGCTAATTAGAATAGAATGAAGTAATTGGAGTTACAACGTTAATATTAATTTGGTATTTTTCAATTTCCTGCATAGCACGAGAGCAGGAAATACTTACTGAAACATTATTTTTATACGAAAAATATGTATTTATAAGATGCAAACATGGACAATAGCCAGGCAGAAAACAAAGGATATTCGCGACAAATCAAACGGTTCACTGCAACTCAAAATGATCACTATCATTAGGGGAAACGAGACGCTCAATTTATGAATTGCTATTCTCCAAAAGAAACCTATGCACACCGATCAAAATGGGCACTGACATGCAGTGGCGTAACTACGGAGGGGGGGGGGGGCACGTGCTGGGGCGAACCGAGTTAGACATTGGTCTTAAATCACCTTTTGAGATAGTCTTATGAAACTACATTATAAACTTGTTTTTATCTAAAACTTATTGAAAACTGCGTAATATAGGCTTATAGTTCTGTTCGTCTATTTAAAGTGGCCGCGTATCGTGCACACAATGTGAATGTTCGGGTCTCATAATAATGCCACGTACAGTTCAGCACTTTTTGTGTATTTCACTAAACATCCAGATGAAGTGAAGTCACTCTTATCGAGAGGAATATAGTGAGCTGATCAGAGATCTAACCGCTTATATAGAATCTTTGACGAGTGTTTTCTGGTGTTGGTGGGATTGTTTTGGTTATCAGTCGTTGAAATGTTTCGGAACATAGATACATCTTTTGTGTCAAATATAAACATGTATTTTTTTTTTATGAACAAGAATGTTTGTTGTTCGTCACAGTGCTCAAATTGTTGAAAGAACTTAATGTGATTATGGAAGCTTCCTCGTCTGGTCGGACAAATTTAGGGTTCGATTTCAGAAAGCCAGAATGCACAACGGAATGAGTTTACGACTTCTCCCCTTTGCCACAAATGAATTATTTTAGCTTCAATACCGCTCGCTCGCAGGATTACTTCTGATCTATACCTTACTTTAAACCAGCGATAGCAGAGGCAATATTGCAGATACACTTATCAAAATCAAACAATTTTGTGTAGAAATTCCTCCAAAATCCATCACCTGCGTGAACTTTTGCATGTGTGTTTTTCTACATTCCTCAGTACAAAATTAAATTGAGATCCCATAAAGCATTAATTTCAAATCAGATGGAAGGGTTATATGAATTTAATAACAGGCCTGTAGCCGCAGGGGGTTGCGTCAGGTGCGTATGCTCCTCCCTCATCTGAAAGGTACAGTTTTTTTAAAGAACGTATAATCACATGATTTTGAAAATTACTGTTGAATGTCCATTAAAAAATGTTAATAGAGGGTCAAAATATACTCATAAAACTGCTGAAGCTCATGAATTCCAGGGCCTCCG
>JZLH01S0080454.1:2500-12059 GCA_001188425.1 Eucidaris tribuloides | reverse complement strand
TAACTCGTTCAATAGACGGAATCTTGAAACTTGAAATTTTATGCTCCAAAATAATGCGTAAATCTTGCATCAAAATTACGATGGATAACAAACGTTTGTCAGACATTTTGCATGAATTTCACTTCGTGTAGGATAGTTATTCATATGGCCCTGCGGAATCGAGATTAAATCGCCCTACAAATATGTAACGCACGTTTGATCAGGCAAGCTCGTTTAACAATCAACATTAATAGACAGTATTAATCGCGCTATTCAATGCAAGTAGATGTATAGTTAATAACGTAAATTAATGTCATTTAGTAGGCTTATTTAGTGTGATCCAGCAGCCGGTTATTCTGGCGATTCAGTTTGATATGATCGGATCTAGCTGAGCTAGATACGCTAAACTGATTCTATGCCGTCGTTGTCGAATAATTTACAATCTATTTTACGTTAAATAAATGAAAATACGGGAACGGGTGTTCAGTAGAAGTGTAAGCTGTCACGGTTAGTTATGATGCTTAGCTTGTAGATTCCGCTTGAATAATAGGAAAAAAGGCAATTCTAATGAAGAAGTCCAAAAGCGTATTATGGTTCATCATAGATAAACAATTTAATGTAATTAAACCGAGCTCAAGGTCATGACGGAACGTGGTAGTATAAGCTCGTATATGCCGTTGTGTTTCGTGCGCCCTGTTTATAGCCCGCCGAGCTGCGGCGGCGTGTAGCGTCACGGCACGGCAGGGCGGCGTGTGTCGCCGCTGTTAACATTGGAATGCTACGTGTTGTTATGCATATACGTCAATTCGCTTTCAAACTATTGAAGTGGTCATTTTTTCATGGTCGTTTTTGTTATTATTTTGAATACGCATCAGTCATGCTTCCTGATGTGATTATTTCTGTTGTGGTGGCGAGGGTTTATAGAGAGTTATCAGTGCCGTGTAATCAACTTCAGAAAACTGTGACACTTCGTCAGTGTTCTTTTCTGAATTGAAGATAGGCTATAGACATAGAAATGTCAGTGCATTAGGAACGATAAAAGCTTGACTTTTGAGTAATAATCGTGATAGATAATAATGATGGTAGTCCAAATGAACACTGCTCTCCACGCATTAAACACTTTGAAAATGGTTTTCTAGAATACTTATCAGGGAGCATGGGTCGTATAAAAACCGCCAAAAAGTTAATTGGAACAAACAATATCACTCATGGTCCTGTGTCTTTTGCTTAGGTAAGAATTGGGGATTACTGAATCGTAGAGCACGGGTGTAAACCGCCGTGAAATTCTGTTCAATATAAGCTGTTACGTTTAATAATACGACTTTTACGGATGATAGATTTGAGCATAATACACCGGTTTCGGTTTGCGCGACGGTTTTTAACTTATGAGGTGGAATGTACAAGCACTTGAACCTCGTATGCTTTTTGTCGAGTGTAAATGTTGTTCCGTATTGTAGGGCTTTTTACTTTTCACTTTGACTCAGGACAACTGCGTGGACCGTAAAATAAATTGAATGTAAATTGTAAACCACCCAACCTATAACCTTTGTTGTGAGTACTTAATGAACGGTTTATGCTAACCTTTAATAATAGATATGATAATAATTAACGTCTTATTATACCCAGGGTAGCGCAGCTTCAGTCTGCATAGCTGCTCTTTCCAGTGGCCTGCATAACGTAATTTTATTTATTACCGCTTGCTCTGTTAGAGCCGAGCGCCTGGCTAGAACGCAGAAGGTACCATTTTATAAAAGTCTTTGTATGACCCGCCGGGTTGCGAACCCGCACCTATCCCACTGAGCGGACGCTCTACCAGCGCCATATTTTTTATAAATGCATAGTTTATAATCAATTTCTACACTGTTTTGTTTCCATATCGTTTCAATTCCTCATAATGAAAGACAATAGTATGAGCGTTGTTCTCTTTGTTACAGAAATATATAGGATATATTTAGAGGCAGGTGTGGCTACGTTTTTAATGAATACCGAAGCAGCTTCTTACAACTTCAAGATATATGTATTTTCACACCAAAATTGTTGTTTATTTAATGTAAAATCGTATTGTGTTCCTTGAGATTGAATACAGTTACCAAATCTATGAGGCCCACATCGATTGTTATCAGCATATTTTCTCTGGACTGTGTAATGTCACAGCTTTCAGAATGTTGTGAGTTTCTTGTTCAGTTGTTTCAGCAAAACGTTTGAATGCTTTTTTGTGCATTTCATTTTGATGAAACACTCATCAGAAATTGAACAATTGAAAAAAATGAACAAATTGACATGATCCCTTCGGCGATTACTGCTGTCAGTCGGCAAGGCGACACACTATGAGCGGCTACTTCCCCGAATGTAGCCAGCCATTGAGCGCTATATTATTACGAGACTGCGCGGCTCTTTATTCTTTCGCGTAAACAGAAATTTTACGCCCGGTCCACATTTTAGCGAATTCGCTGGTCGGGGTTGTTCGCAGGCGACCGCATTTGTCCTTGTTATACGCATCCCATCCGAAGAGTTATTTTTATTTGCCGTTGAATCTATAATTTACCCACATATTTTATATACAGCCTTTCAATTAAACTTGAAATAAAATATATCTATTAACTTAAAAAATAACCTAATAGCAGAAGTGATTTTCAAATCAAGCATCCGACATTTTTTTGGTCAAATAGTATCATTCTTTCAAAATTATCTATAGTAGGCTACAATCTACAAAATCATTCTTAAAAATTTATTTACATGATTCTATGTTAGAAATCGACAATAATATTGCAAATAAGGACAAAATGTTATATTTAATTCTTAATGGGATATGATATTGCAATTATTAAATTCATCAGCAGACGGTGCTCATTAATTCAAATTGCTGCAAATGCATGTTTGTTTGAGTTTTATATTTTTTTACGATGTTTATTGAAAAAAAAATATCGTTTCTGTGGTTGGCCTGTATGTATTTTTTCTCTGATTTTTCTCTCAGTCATTCAAAGATGATGCCTTGGCTCCCGGGTCTTGGCTGAATGGTTTGGGTTAGGGATTGTCTTCTGAGAGATCTGTGGTTCAAATCCACAAAGTTTGCACTCTTGGGAAAGACGCTCATCCATATAACCTCTCTCCAAGCTCAAAGGCAAGGTTCACCCTGACGTCAAGTTGGTTTTAATAAAAACAGAACGATGAGAGAAACATATTGATGAAAGTTTGGCGAAAATCCACCAAAGAATAACAGAGTTATGACGTTTCAAAGTTTTAAATTTGTGACGTCACATGCGAGCAGCTCCCCATATGTCATGCAATATAAAATCCATAAATTGCCATTTCTTAATGGTTCATAATAATTGAATTTTTTTGTAGAAGTATGTGTGAAATAATGTTTCTGAAAATTTATTGAATGCACAGGTAAAATCATTTTCAAATTTCTGAAAAACAGGAATTTTATGGAATTTATGTCACATAACATATGGGGGGCTGCTCGCATGTGACGTCACAAATTTAAGATTTTGAAACCTCATAACTCTGTTATTCTTTTGTGGATTTTCGCCAAACTTTCATTAATATGTTTCTCTCATTGTTCTGCTTTTATTAAAACCAACTTGATGTCAGGGTGGACCTTGCCTTTAAAGGCATCGTATAACAATGTTTCCTGTTCAAAAAATCTGAGATACGTGATCCCCCATACTACTAATTTCTATGACAGTGTCTGAAAATAAAGCCCCGAAGAAAAAAATGCAGTTCAAAACGATCATTAAGTGCTTTTAAAAAGTGAGCGACTATTCTATTTTCCCTAAAGACGACTGTGTAATAGAATTTTCGTTCACAGGACAATAATTCATGCGCTCATTGTCACGTGTTTATATTTTGCTACTGATAGCATGATTACTGTCTACAGTTTTGTGTTCTAGGGTGTTTATTTGTCCATTCAAACACTATCATATCTGTCAGATAGCAAAGTCTGACATTTTTTTACAATGGGGCTTCCACAATGTTATACATTGTCTCTAATGGGTACCTAAGAGGATGAGCAACCCAGTTGGAAACAGTGTTGCCCGAACACTTTTTGGGGAACTACAGTGTGCCTCAAAAATAATTGTACAAGTCAATTTTTGAGACGTGCTGCAACATGTCTCAAAAATTGTGCAAGTTAAAAGCGCCCTCTTTGGAAATTAGAAAATATTCTTGTGACATGATGCTTACATCAACGTCAAGGACAAAGTCTTAGCTTTCAAATGCCATTTGTTCTGTTCAATTTGCTTATTTTAATCTCGAGATATATTGTAAACAACAAAAGCGTGGAATCACAATTGTGTCACTCTTACTAGGGATTGTAGTAAAAGTGGCACAATTATGATTTTACTCTTTCTTATTTAAATTAACATATTTCAAGCAAACTGAACAAAACTAACAGTATTTGTAAGCTAAGACTATGTTCTTTACGTTGATGTAAGCATCATGTCACAAGAGTATTCTCTAATTGCCAAAGAAGGCGGGTTTCACTTGCACATTTTTTTTAGACACACTGTAGGACGGGAGACGTACATGTAGCTTGACTCTGTGTGCTATTCCTATAAATTGCCAACACATTTCTAAATGCAAATGTAATAATTTTAACTTCAATAAATACATCTAAATAATTTCTTCAGTTCAGACATCAGCAATTTGTTCAAAACTGTTTCACCTCTTTAACCTGAAAGAAAAATCTAAAAAAGAAGTATGCTCTCTTTACAACACTACATCCTGCAAGACATACAACTTGCATTGAAACACGCTCTCTTCCATTAGATTTAAAATGTACTTAAAAGGAGATAGCAGATATATGTATATCACATGAGCATTATTATAACCCGTCTCGTGTATATTGCAAAAACCAGGGTTTTAAATTTAAAACCCGTATCGTTGCCCAATATTGATACCAGATTATGGTGTTAAATTCAACGCTTTTGAAATAAAAGGTGATACAGTTGGACAAAACTAGTCCAATTTTGACAGTGTTCCTAAATCCCGTTCCTTCATTGTTGTATGATTCTATTTAACTCTTCCTTTCAACCAGTCTTCCTTTTTGTGCCTTTCTTTACCACCCCGGTCTTAATTCTCTCTTATCTTTCACATCTTTGTTTATTTGCCCCTTTTCTGCTTGCGTTATATTCAATCAATATTTTTTGATACTACCGAAGTCTGAAGTAATACACTCACGAACAAATAATAACAATAAAACAATATAACCATAACTTTCATATTGTCAAACCATCCCCATATAATGCAGTGATGCAAATCTGTTATATTCCTTCATAATACTGTAAGGAAGAACATGCATAATACTGTCAAACTTAAAGCTTCCACAAAGAACTCCGACTTACACTGGCGAACGTAGTGACTTTATCGAATTATTTGTTTGTAATTTTGTACGTAGAATCATCCTGAGAAGTATTCATATTATACTGACCGATAATCTTACAATGATAACGCAGTCACTTAAAGGTGTATTCAATTTTTCCCGTGCACTTAAGGCAACAAAAACCGAATTAGTATATTAGACACGCCAATGTTTCCAAAGATTTTGATCCAGGCATATAAACGGTGTTAAGATATGAAATTACACTTTACAATCCCTTGAATCCGTATTGATAAATATGCAAGATCCAGCAGATTATGGTTGTTTTGAAGGTACACGTATGGGTATTGTTATTTTACTTTCTATACTATGCACACGTTTAATGTCACGTTATATGCTTCGAAGATAATACATGATAAAGATGGGTTCTACATTGCGACTAAATCTAATTTTGTCACAATACTTCCAATTAAAAAAGGGAATCTATAGTTCTAAATGCTAACACTATCTCTAATATATTTACACTAGAGAGTCTCTTAGGATAAGGGTAAGGATAAGGATAATGATAAGGACAAGGATAAGGATAATGATTAGGATAAGGATAATAAGGATAAGGATAGGATGAAGATAAAAATAAGATAATAATAAGGATGAGGATAAGAATAAGGATAAGGATAAGGATAAAGAAAAGGATAAGGATAAGAATATGGATATGGATACGGATATGGATAAGATTAAAGATAAGGATAAGGATAAGGATGAGGATAATGATAAGGATACGGATAGGGATAATGAGGATATGGATAAGGATAAGGTAAGGATAAGGGTAAGGATAAAGATATGGATAAGGGATGAGGATAAAGATATGGATACGGATAAGGATAAGGACAAATAAGATGAGGATAAGGATACGGATAAGGCTAAGGATACGGATACGAATAAGGATAAGAATAATGATAAGGATATGGGTACAGATACGGATACGGATAAGGATACGGATGCGGATAAGGATAAGTAATAAGGATGAGGATAGGGATACGAATAAGGATAATGACATGAACACGGGTAAGGATAAGGGTAAGGATAAGGGCAGGGATAAGAGTAGGGATAAGGATAAAGATACGGATAAGGATGAGGATAAGGATAAGGAAAAGGATAAGGATAAGGATAAGGATAAGGATAAGGGTAATAAAAACGGTAAGGATAAAGATAAGGATAAGAATAAGAATACAATAGGTATACACAACATTTGGAAACCTGTACAATGTGTGGAGATGAAGCACTGAGATATGACGAATGATAATAGGAATAAGCGAAAGATCGATGCATTTCACTAGAAGAATATTTCATCAACACCATGACAGACAATATCAGGAGCTCATTAAAAAGCGTGGTGGATACACACATTACTGAACATTAGTTAATCTGTTTAATTTGTTCCAGTGCAATAAAAGAAAATAAACTTTGATGTCTCAGCTACATGGGAGTGCTCAAATAGAGGAATAAACATATATACTTGAATACGAAACTTCATAAAGTTATGCCGTAACTAGCAAGATATGTACGAACAAATATCACACAGGATTTCAGCAACCGGTCTATGAGGGAAAACAGGTAGGCCTACACATTAAATTCGGTCCCTCATTTTCTAAAGCATTTAAAGCACTATTAAAGTAAAATAATTTCATTACTTCATTTTCAGACTTTCCAGAGACCGAAATAGCATGAAGAATTAAGTTGCACATCTGTGTTTTTTTATTCAAATTGGAAACATTATTAAAAGATGCTTTTGTCTTAATAATGAATTGAAATAAATGGCATTATTTTTATAAAGTTTGAAATATGCTTACTTAGTCTTAAGAATTGTGCTCAGTTAGCTATAAAATATTGAATACCTCCAACTTCCACACACAAAATGTGTAATTATACCACTCAAATATTTTGGTCTAAAAGCAATCTTTAAAAACTTCTTGCTTATAAAATCATGCGGTGTTGTAATGGGGCTTTCTTTTTGTATTTTGTTAAATGTTTTGTTCTCGTGTATTTCGAAAAGATAACTACTTTAATAAATGTTCAACTTATGTGAAACTTAACTCATTCTTTCCATGAACCCGTTCAATGGTATGCAACATCAAGGAGAAAATCTAAATTTATAAACGGAAACCCATCAATTGTGACTTATTATCTGCCTGAGTTGATGAGGTCATTTTATCTTATAACTTGCCTTAAAATGACTATATATATTATTTGTATTTGTCAACAATTCGTCAGTTTTCCAACGAAATGAATTATTCACCCAGGCGTCGTTAATATTTCAGCAACACTTTACCTTACGTATTACAATTACGATTCATGGCGGGATTACTCATATCCATCTGAAAGATAATACAGTCTTGATCTGTAAAATAAACTGAGCTATATATATGACTATCTCGGTGCACTAGATATAGAAGCGTAAAGTATATAATCATACGAAATGTCTCCGTGACGGTATGAATTAAAGTAAAAGAAAGGGGATCTACCTGCGGTGGAAATCCTTTGATGTTTATTAAGATGAGATAGAGAATGTGGTCCCAGCTTCCTCTTCTCAGAATCATTGTCGCCTTTTTGCATATTTTAATGATGGCGAGCATGTTGAAAATTGTTGTTGAAAATGAGACGAACGATGGAAAAACTTAACATACAAAGTGTGTTTTTCATATTCATAGGTTATTAGTCTACGCTAGACAACCATCTTAAGAGGAGAGAATGGGGATCCTGAAAATCCGTTCGTATTGGAATAAGCTAATAAAGAGGAATACGGCAATTTTCACGAAGGGATAAGTAATTATATGAAACGAAAGCTTACTATATCTCTCTCCATATAATTGCCAGTCGTTTCCTCAACGGTAAATCTCCTTGTATGATTGGCGGTGAGACCAGCTATATAATTTCTTACTTTTTCTTGCAGTTCATTTTTTCTCCACTCACCCTCTGCAGGATAAAAATAAATGAAAGAAAGGGGCTCCTGTCTAATAGCGCGATTTGCTAGCCGCTGGGAATATGTTTCAAAACATGAATTCTACAAGGAAAACATAAGTTCGCATTAATTGTTTCTGTCACTCTTTGATACTTTATGCATAGCCAAAACATGAATATTGTAATTATATTTCTTCGACATTCGATGGTATTACACACAGTTTCCCTGTAAATATAATCTTCGTGTCTCGTGACCGGTGAAATACATTTAGGGAAATATAAACGTAAGTCGTAGATTCATAAAGTTTCTTAATTTGCGTTTGACGAAAGTGCTCAAGTGAGAAAAAGACTACTATAAGTCGAAATGTGGTGAAACTTTTCTCCGAAAAAGAGGTGTCAATTGCAGTTATCTTTTCTGAAATCAATATGAAAAAATGGTGATCTATATCAAGAACAGTACCAAATTAGCAGTATCATAACATGGTACTAAATAAATTTCTCCTCCTTATCAATATCTATTCTACAGAAGAAACGATAATAAAACAAATTCCGATTATGGTACCTAGATTTCACACAACACAACTCTGAAGTAAATATGATAGTGATTAATGATGGCGGTTTTTTTTTTTTAACTCCGAAACACTCTATTCCCAAACATATAACAACTTACACCGATAACCCCCCCCCCCCGACACACACACACACACCAACAAACCTCTCGAAAAATAAAAAAATAAATCCAAACATACCAATCAAATTGCAGAAACGAATACTGGATTTGACAGCAAATTAAACCAACTGGTATCTGAGTACAAAAAAGCTTATCAAGTCAAATGACTCTTCAGTAAAAGTTACGGGAAACGGGGAAAGAATGAAATAAAAGAAAAAATGATTCACTTTGAACGAGACATGTACGATATTCTCTATACAAGGACAAGTAAATATTGAGATATATTGGTTCCATTACTACGGTAAAATGCATTATAAACAAATTAATAAAGAAAACACCTTTACTCTTCCAACGTATAAATTGCCACACTTACACATTACTCTCCGTCGAAAGTGATATGACTCTGTTTTTGTTTCATCAAAATAAAGCTAAGACATAATTCTCCGGAAGTGTTAGTCGGTAAATCTACACCATTTATATAACAACAATTATTATCACTTTTACAAAGATCTGATTTGACATTTAAAGCGATAATACGAATCAACCGTGTACCACTTGTGATTGTATTTGGTTGACATAAGTAGCTTTAGAGAAAATAAACAAATAAAGAGTTTCGCCGGGTGATGACGGAT
>JZLH01S0080450.1:0-13551 GCA_001188425.1 Eucidaris tribuloides | reverse complement strand
TGATAACAACTGGAATAAGGAAAGAAATACAGCAAAACTTACGCGTTTATTCAGTGATCAGAATACATCACCATTCGGTAAAACCTCCTGTCTGTTCTCTCCCAACACTACTTGCCGTTGCTGACTATATTGACATAAGATATTGCAATAGTGGTCTTTAAACTATAGTCTAAGTGGCTATAGCAAATGCAACAAAACATAAAAGGACAATAAAAGCATTGTGTTCCATCAACCAAACACTTAGAAATAAATCTGTAAAGCATGCACATTTAACACAAGCGAAGGATGTTTTACAGCTTAGGGAAATGTAATGTCGCATAATCTACTTAACTTGGGAACTTGTTTTGATCTTACATCATTCTAACGAAAAAGGTGTCTACTCTATTCCGATATCAAGCACATTATACCAGACAGATAAAACATCCATCTTAAAACAGAATTAAGACCGCTTGTTGCAATAGCGGGTGAGAAATAAAACGGTTAGATAAAAGAAAAATACAATACTCAATTGAAATTCCTGGATTCCAAGCCAAATAGTTTGGTTTGAAAAGTTTACTGACCTTGTATAGGTCCGTATAGTATTCGATTTATACATAGAGACTGTGAAATGAAAACCCTTGCATAATTATGCATGTGTGTCTGTGTGATTTGGGTGACAGAATTATTCCAAATTGAAGTCAAACAATCAGGTTAGTGACATTAATACATTACTTCCGAACCCATGTTTGGTTACAGAATGCAGAAAAGTTTAATAATAATAATGAAAAAAATCGACATTCATATAAATACCTGTTTATGCAGGTATAACTTGGCGAAATATTCTTACCCGCTTGAATTTCTTTTTCGCCTCGAAAAAAAAAAGTTGTGTAAATCCATTATTTGCAAGCCAAAATTCTTAATTTTGTTCAGATACCTCTTCAAATCATCTTCAATGTCTACATCTGACTAGTTGGAAATTGCAACCAGATTTGACTAATGAACCAGCGGTTTTTAATTTATGTATAAATTTTTATGCTTGAGTCAATAAAGGGTACTCGTGTTTCCCAATTTGAAATATCAAAAGGCATCCGATAAAGTTATTTTCTGCAGCTGTTGTTCGTAATTCCTGGTCTGTGACTATAAGTTGCTTGATAAAGATATAAACGAAAATCTGTAACTGTACATGTATGTAAGCAAGATTCAATCTGTAACCTATGTCAGTAGGCAATGTCACAAATTTCAAAACGCCCTGTAAATTAAAAAAAAATTATACGTAGAAATGAATAACTTTAGTCAACCAAATCTTCTCATTGATTTACTTTTTTATATTCAAAGCCCGAAATGTGCATAGTACGCAACAACAATAACAATAATAACAACAGCAACAATTAACAACCGAACACCTACTACTACTACTACTGCTGCTGCTGCTACTACTACTACTACTACTACTACTACTACTACTACTACTACTACTACTTCTACTACTACTACTACTACTACTACTACTACTACTACGTACTACTACTACTACTACTACTACTACTACTACTACCATTGCTACTAATATGATTATTATTGTTGCGTTTATTGTTTAGAATAATAATTACACATAATAATCACGTATTAACTTATATAGCATTGATTAACTATCATTATCGTTCTTCTTCTTCTTCTTCTTCTTCTTCTCCTCTTCTTCTTCTTCTTCTTCTTCTTCATCTTCTCTTCTTCTTCTTCTTCTTCTTCTCGTCGTCTCCTCTATCTTCTTTTCTTATTAAATTACAACTACTGCCTTATATCGATTGGAATGATTTTTACCGAAAATATGATTGCTTCGGTATTTTGAGTAATTCATTTCTTCTAGTCATAATGTGCTATTAATATTGCGTATTTTCAAGATTTTTTTTTTTTAAGGAAGAATAGAAAATTGCGACCCGTGACGGTAATTGCATTTGTTGTGGTGTCATGTTATGTATACAAGGAATAACTTCGCAGACGTCAGTAATTTGCGTGCAATACGCTCGGATGATTACATAAATCTGAAAATACTAGCCTTCATCCGTGTCTTCGCCGCCGATGAAGCTGCGCTTACGCCCTCGTTCACTTCATTTATTATTTTTTTTTTTGGGGTGGGGGGATCCCCATTATCCTACCAATCTCCAATATAGTCGCCAAATCGCCAACCCCCTCCCCAGCCCTTATCCCATTGTATCCCTCTCGTATTGCCCCGCTGCGCTTGCGCTACGCCCCTCGTTTCACTCATTTATTTATTTTTTTGGGGGGGGGATACCCCATATTCTCCCATCTCCCAATATAGTCGCCAAAATTCCGCCAACCCCCTCCCCAGCCCCTTACTCCGTTGTATACCTCTCGTATTGCCCTCTCTATCTTTCCTATATTCTCTTGATTTTTTTCCTCTTCATTCCTGTCTATTTTTTCCTCTTATTCCCCCCCATTAATTTGCCCGAATATGCCCATTATTGCCTCCCGCAAATCCCATCTAATTCTCCCCTTATCCCACTCTTAAATTCCCTCATATCCCCTCCAATCTCCTCTTATCCCACCATAACTCTTTATTCCCTTTTATTCCCTCTGCTATCCCCTCTCTTATCCACTCGCCAACGTTGGCATCTCTTCAAATCAAATATCTATGAAGTATAATTTCATTTTTTAAATTCATATTTTAACATCATCTATCACGATTATTGTCACCATTTTCCCTGTAGCTATCTCCATACCCGGTACGTTTCACTGAAATATGGTAGAGGATTTCCTCCACGATTATGAGAAGTCATAGTTACAGTAGTATTCCCTACGACCTTAATGCATACTTCTGAATAGTCGATCCCTGTTAGTTATCCCCTAGCCCCTCAGCCACTGACCGACGATTGTCAACATATTGTTAAATAGGAGAAAGACCCGAATATTAAGGATGATTCTATCCGTCAACACCTAGATTATCCCTTCCAAATCACTCTCTTCACTAAACTATTCAATGACAATGCCTTATATTGAATAATGACTTTATTTCCATATATCATAAAAACGGTATAATACAAACAGAAAGGACTTAGGGCTTGACACCCCTTACAACAGCTGGCGTAGCTGGCATTTTCTTCAGCAGGGGCGGTACTGACCTGGACACTTGAAAATTTGTGTAGTGGCACCATTTTTTTATTTATTTATTTTTTATTGTTTTTTTTTTTGGGGGGGGGGGAAGGCGCATACACATTCATTACACAAATCCCTTTTTCGGACACACCAGTCGGCCGAAAACTCGCCTCAGGCGCGGAGGGGGGGGGCGGGGTTGGGGGATAGTGCCGATTTTTTTTTTCTCTCGAATCCCAGGTCCAAAATTTCTTCCCGCGGTCACGATCACCCGCGAAAAGTTTGCTATGCCACGACTACATTTTGGCCGTCTGCTAATAGAAAAAATCAAAACATTTATTTTCCATGTTCCCCCGTCACACTCACTCCGCTGAAAAGGTGCTATGGCACGACATACATTTTGCCGTCTGCTAAAGAAGCATATTGAACATTTATTCATGTTTTCGTAGTTACTTGGACATTTCAAACACGCCCCTTGGCCCTTTTGAGAAAAAAATGCATTGAATTTTTACCGAATGACACCCCCCCCCTTTTCTTAGGCTTCCTTCATAATTTCTGTGGGGCACCTGGGGCACACGAATATCACTTGCCCCCCCCCCCCTCCGGCCCCCCGTAGGCTACGCCCCTGCTTACCAACATTGCTTTGCCTTTGGACAGTAACAATAGTTGAGAAAACATGCCATGAATTTTAACCGAAATGACACCCTCCCCCCTTTTTTTAGGCTTCATTAAATTTGTGGGGGACCTGGTGGGCACATCGAAAACCACTTGTCCCCCCCCCCCGTAGCTACCCCCTGGCTTTACACATTGCTTTTGCCTTGGACAGTAAACAATAGCGTGCTATTCCGACAGGTGTGGGAATCTAACCTTAGTTTACACAATTGAGACCGCCAGGTAACGCGCTGCTACTTTTTATCTACAGCCCAAGCGAGTGATAGGACACGTCTTCCATTCACGAATATGTACATATACCAGCAAGGCGACGGTCGCCCGGCTTACGGGCGTATGCTCCACCATGCCCTCTTCCGGGCTGCGCTCAAAAAAATCGACGGTCAGTCGCTGCGTAAGGTTTTTGCGTGCGGTTTCTATAATCAGACTGAGTTTCGCGCGCTTCGCGCCGATGAAGCTGCCACCACGCCACCTCGTTCACTATTTTTTTTTGTTTGGGGGGGGGTGGCGAATCCCCATATCCTCCCAATCTCCCAATATAGTCGCCAAATCTCCGCCAACCCCCCTCCCCAGTTCCCTTATTCCGTTGTATCCCTCTCGTATTGCCCCTGTTATGCTTAAAGAAAAATCAAACATTTACGTTTTTCGTAGTACTTGACATTTTCAAACCCCTTTTGGCCCTTTTGCACAAAAAAAAATGCTATGAATTTACGAAGACACCCCCCCCTTTTTAGGCTTCGCTTCATTAATTTTGTGGGGGCACCTGGAGGGCACACGAAATTTTGGACATTTCCAACCGAACCTGTTGCATAATGATCACTTCTTACGCAAGGCTGGCGCCAGCCCAAGGCTCAAAATTCATGAAAAAAAAACAATGATTTTCAGTGGTGTAGGAGCCGGGGGAAGGGGAGGGTGGAGGCAAACCACCCCTAAGCAGTCCCTGATCCCTGGTGCACCGCCCCTGACTTTACCTGTCCTTGCTAGCAGTCCTAAGCATCCCCTTCCCCGGCCTACCACAACTACCTGAAGTTTTGCTGGATATGTGTCCGAAAATAAGGCCATTCGAGGGGAGGGAGGCAACCGCCCTAAGCATCCCCTTCCCACCCCCCCTTTCCCCACCACAAATGGGGGGGATTGCAACCACCCCCGCCTACACAACTACCTGAAAGTTTTTGTGGATGTGTTCCGAATTAAGGCCTCATTCGAGGGGAGGGGAGGCAACCGCCCCCTAAGCAACCCCCTCCCCCACCCCTTTCCCCACCCACAATGGGGGGATTGCAACCACCCCCTTCCGAGCCACGCCTGTTGCACCGCCCGACTTTACCTGTCCTTGCTAGCAGTCCCTAAGCAACCCCTCTCCCCCACCCCTTCCCCCACCCACTCCCTGTTGCACCGCCCGACTTTACCTGTCCTTGCTAAGCAGTCCCTAAGCAACCCCTTCCCCACCCCCTTCCCCACCCACCTGTCTTGCACGCCCCTGACTTACACTGTCCTTGCTAGCAGTCCCTAAGCAACCCCTTCCCCCACCCTTCCCACCACAAATGGCGGGGCAACACCCCCTCCCCAGCCATGCCTGTTGCACACCCTGACTTTTACCTGTCCTTGCTAGCATCCCCCTTCCCCGCCCCACCACAACCACCTGAATGTTTTTGTGGATCTGTTCCAACAAAGAGCCCCTTCCATAAGTAGTCCTAAGCATCCCCTTCCCGCCCCACCACAATTACCTGAATGTTTTTGTGGATCTGTCCGAATTAAGGCTCATTCGAGGGGGAGGGAGGAACCACCCTAAGCAACCCCTTTCCCAATCACAAACGGGGCGGGATTGCAACCACCCCCTCTCCCCAGCCACCCCTGTTGCACCGCTCGACTTTACCTGTCCTTGCTAGCAGTCCCTAAGCAACCCCTTCCCCCACCCACCCTGTTGCAACGCCCTGACTTATACCTGTCCTTGCTAGCCAGTCCCTAAGCAACCCCTTCCCCACCCTAGCAGTCCCTAAGCAACCCTTCCCCACCCCCTAGCAGTCCCTAAGCAACCCCTTCCCCCACCCACCCTTGTTGCACCGCCTGCTAGCAGTCCCTAAGCAAGCCCTCCCCACCCCCTTCCCACCCACAAATGGGGGGGGGGAACCACCCCCTCCCCAGCCACCCCTGTTGCATCACCCTTGACTTTACCTGTCCTGCCCCTTCCCCCGCGCCCACCACAACCACCTGAGAGCCCATTCCATCCTTCGGACATTGTGATGGACACAACACAGCACATAATCCAGGGAGCTCCGCGCCGCAGGGCGGAGCTCCCTGGGTTACACAGCACACAGCCTAGTAGTACAGGCACAACAACATTGTCACTCCCCTATGATAGGCCCTATTGCCTTGGCCCCTCACACTCCATAGCACGGCCGGACCGCCGACCAAAAACACATTTACATACACCAAAAACTTAGATCTGGCGAAAGCAAAGCAAAATTTACCTGTTGTGTGGACTGTTGTGTGACTGTAGTTTCGAGCGACGCGATTAATTATGTTTCGCAATGTTTCGCAAAAAAATACAACGACGAATAGCCAATGAGAACGCGGTAACGGCGTGACTTTTTACTACAGCCAAGCGAGTGATAGGAACACTGTCTTCCAGATTACGTATGTACGTATACCAGCAAGGCGACGGTCGCCGGCTACGGGCTACGTCCACCATGCCTTTCCGGGCTACGCTCAAAAATGCGTCAGGTTCGTCAGGTTTTGGTGGCGCTTTCTATATATAGATAATAATATATAATAGATGTGCAAAGAAGAGGCACATTACTTTTTTAATTTGTTTAAGATTTGTAGAATTTATTCCGTCATGACTTAGAATTTAACAAGTATAGTTAAATAAGGGATTTACAAGTAACGGTAATTATTTTGCGGCACTTGCAGGCATTGGCCAATTTGGATTTTATGGGGTGGTTATCCGCGGCCAAATCTTGTCCGTTTACGGCCATAACAGCGAAGCGAAAAGCCAAAAACTAAAGCAAAAAGAACAAGTATCAAGCCCGACGTTAGAATTTATACGACAAATAAGCAAATCGGAAAGCCAAAAACTGAAAAGGGGGTTGTCAAGTCTGACAGTGGGATTTTTTTCAGTCTGTAACGGGGTTTTAAAACATCCGCTCTTGCAAAGGAGAGTGTTTCAGTATCCAAACCAGGGCGGCACCAGGGTAAAATCTTGACAGCCAATTTTTTCCCTGCCAAATAAACAGCGAAAGGAAAATTTTGGCGGCCAAAAAAGAATTTGCACGCCAACATTCCCGGCCAAAGTAACAAGAAGTCGCCCCTCCGTGGTTGCCGCCCTATTATTTTATTATTATTATTATTAATTATTATTATTATTATTATTATTATTATTATTATTATTATTATTATTATGTGTTGTTTAGTTATCATTAGCATATAATTTAAATCTAATTGCTAATTATGGATTTGTAACTCCAACAGTAATACAATAAGAAATTATGATTTACTGATTTTTGATTTATATTTAATCAAAAATATATTTATAAGAGAAATACTTGAAGTCTTGGAGTATGTTATCTTTTTCCAGAATCCATCGAGTGCTACATTCATAATCAAATATTTGAATAATTCATGTATCAGAATAGGTCAAAAGTGGTTTTTAAATGGACTGGATAAATAATGGTGGTCACCAGGATCCATCATTTTTGTTAAATGATAACGGAAACCTTTTAACTCACGCTGAATTTTTGAATAAATATCAGATCAATTGTAACTTTTAGATTTTTATTCTGTTATATGCCAATTCCTTTTCAATGGAAACGTATTATTAAAGGTCCTCGACTGAAAGATGTGAACTATCAAAGAACTTATAAACTCCTCAAAAAAAGTTTGGAGAATCTGAGTTTGATCGGTTATATCTCCCGTTTCGTAGAAATAATCATTGCAAGCTTGGTATTATTGAAAGATTATTTTATTTTTCTTTAAAATAATACCCTACTTGTTATGATTATGCATCAGGAAAGGGCAGTATCTTAAAGTGGTGTAAAGTGTAAATTGAAAAGCTGCAAAATGACCAAAGTTCGGTTAGTCACAGTTGTTGTTGTTGTTGTTGATAAGTGAGTTTTCCATTGTCTCTTTGGTTGTTATTACGCTCTAATGTGAACCTTGACATGGATTGAAGAAACACCTGCAAATAAGCAAGCAACAACAACAAAAAGTGAAGAAAAAACATGTATGGGCATTAAAAACTGGACACTAACACATTTAATCTCACGGACCTTTCACACATTTACAACACAAAGTGATAAAAAAAAACGTGTCAGGAGCTTTGATTTGCATGGATTTTCTCAGAGAGAGGGTATCACAAGAATGGACTCTCCTGATGCAGCGAAACCTCAACTCATTGACATTTTGTGGATCAACTTGGCCGGGCTGTACGGAAGAAAGTCACAAATGCAACGACATGGCAGATTTGCGTCAATTACTGATTGACGAGTGGAATACCAACCACAAGCGAACGAATCACAAATCACATCAGCATGTGGAAGTTGGTGCAGGCGGTGGTGCAGGTACGGGTCTTCCACCCGATACTGAACTCTGATCATGTTATTAAAATCAATGAACATTGATGAATCAAAGATCCATGGGAAGATAAACATGAATCCATGCAAATCAAGCCCCTGACACTTATCACTTTGTTGTGTTAATGAGGGAATGTCTGCTGAGATTAAATGCCTGTGAGATTAAATGCCTTAATTCATTTTAAATGCCCATACATGTTTGTTTATTTGGCTGTTTCACTTTTGTTATTGTTGTTTGCCTTACTATTGTGCAGGCGTTCTTTCAATCCATGTCAATGTACATTAGAGTGATAACAACCAAAGAGACATTAAAAAACTCACTTATCAACAACAACAAAAAATGGGTGTTTTACCGAAATTGGTCATTTTGCAGCTTTTCAATTTACACTTTACACCACATTTTTAGACACCGCCTTTCCCTGGTTGCATAATCATAACAAGGAGGGTATCATTTATAAGAAAATTAAATACTCTTTTCGATGATACAGTTTGCAGTGATTATTATACGAAACGGGAAGATATAACGATCAACTCAGATTTCCAAACTTTTTTGAGGAGTTTATTTATTGAAAAAGGTCACTAAAGTATGTAAATTTATTCATAACATTTGTGTTGATAATTTCTTTCAAATTCCAATCTCACAGAGAAAATGGACTTCGGTTCTTCAAGAACCACCTGTTGACTGGGAGAAAATTTACATAATTCCTTTTAAATGTTCATTATCTACAAAGCTGCGTTACTTTCAGTTTAAGATATTGCATAATATTCTTGGTGTCAACAAGTATTTAAAAACAGTTGGTATTTCACATTCTGATTTATGTACCTTTTGCGAAGCTGATACTGAATCAATTTCTCATTTATTCTGGGGGTGCTCTTTAACCCAACGCTTTTTGGTTGATTTTCAAAGACATACTCTTAACAATAAGCTTCACCCGACACATAATAATTTTATTTTTGGTATTCCAACAGGTATTCATTCTGCTTTTAATTTTGTCATCCTGTATGCCAAATACTATATATTCAGTACTAGATACAAAAAGGGTACATTATCATTAGCGTCATTTGAAAAAAAAAACATTGAAATATTATTATGAAATTGAACGCACTATTTACTCTAAGCACGATAAGTTTGTCTTATTTCTAGATAAATGGAGGTACGTTCAAATAATTTTAAATATATTGTCATACATGTATATACTAGATATGTAGTTCATTAATGTATACACTGCATGACTGGAGGTGTTTGTTTTGGCACCCTTGGTGTCGCCCTGCTTGGGCTCCGGGTGTGGTGTTGGGTTTGGCACTCTCGATGTCAAAGGTAATACTGTTGTTTCAAGGAATTGTTTATGTTTAAATTATATTCGGAGTCTTCGGGCTCAGCACCGATCTATGGTATCTATGTTGGGCGGCTCCACGGATGCCAGATTTCGCACCCCAGTTTCTTTGCAGTGTGTAATGGTTTAAATCCATTACATCATTGTCTGTATACTTTTTGATTTTCTTGCTTTGAGAACTATTGAATAAAACTTGCTTATTATAAAAAAAATAAAAAATAAGAAATATTAGTTGACTATAGTCAGGCAGGCGCGGTTCTACGGCGAGGGGGGGGGGGCTTGGAGGGCTTGCCCTCCCCCCCAAAAAAAATGCTCATCCCCCCAACAATTTTGGGACCAAAAATGTTTTACAATGAAAATATCAATATATAAACTGAAGCGATCTAGAAAAGATGAAATATTGAAAGAAAGAAGTAATAAAAATGTTTAAATATGTATATTTGTTGATCCCCCATTCTCATAAATTAAGTGTTTGTCCGTCTGTTCTTTTGTAATGTATTGTATGTATATAATGTAGCGTGGTTTCTTAATTTTCTGTGCTTATGTATGTATTTTTATATTTTTCATGATGAATGAAATAAATTGAATTTGAATTTGAATTTGAATTTACCATGCCCAGAAACACGTCTTTTTAATACATATTTTCAAAAAATTCCTACCCCTGCTAGGTCGCTTCGCTCCCTCGACTACTAATTACATTTTATTCAACATAGGCTCTAACTTACTGTACATTCTTCTTGAAATCCTGACAACAATCCCTATTATTAATTTTCATAATATACCCAGAGGCGTCGATCCTGCGGGGGGGGGGGGAAGTTCGCCCCCCCCATGAAAATATGGGGGGGGGCAAACATCTCGACTTGCCCCACAATAACTTTTGACAACTTGAAAAATTCTTTAATGCTGCAATCAACGAAAAAGTATCTGAAAAAGCACTAGGCCTATATACCATTAAACTTATAGCATAAAATACCAGCAAATCTACAAATTGATCAAATTTCGTGCGCGCTTGTGCGCGCCAAAATTCGGTATTTTCATTTGTCTTGCCTTTTAAATATCATGCTGTACATATGTTCTTGTTTTTAATTGAAAACTGAAATAAATAAATGAACTGTACTGAACTGAACCTGACTTTTATTAGCAATTTCCGCGCACGGAGCGCGCCGAAGTTTTTGACTTTTTTCACTTTTGCCGCCCCCCCCCAATCCGAAACAGCTTGATCGACGGCCATGAATATACCTTTAAAATATGTTATTTACTGTGCTTGGAAATAAACATGTCATTTACTACTTTGTATTTCAACAATTTTCTTGCCGTTAGGCGTTCCCCATCCGACACCCGTCCCCGCCCCCATATAGCAAGTATTAAATACCCAAATTACAAGTTTTCATACTTCCTGAACATTTTTTTTTAAAATATGTAATTTCATCCATTTACTTCTGCCTGTTCCTATTTTTGAAAAATTTTCTGGCCGCGTGGAGGGGCCCCTTCCCACACACACACTTCCTCCGCCTCGGTTCACTTCGCTCCCTCGCAAGTTATGACTTACTCACCGTATAGTTTTGCACATACTTCTTTTAAAGTACTGACATGCATCCATCTTTATAGAATATACCTTCAAAATATGAGTATTTACCATGCCATAATCACGGTCTTTTCTTTGCCATATTTTCTCAAAAGTTCCTTGCCATGGGAGGGGGTATCCCCCCTCCCATTACCCTCCCCGCTCTTTAGTCCATTCGCTCCCTCGCAAGTATCACTGCCAATTACAGTTTTCACATACTTCCCTGTAATCTTTTTAAAATAATCCCTAATAATCTTCATAAATTACCTTTTAAACATTTATGTACCATTGCAATAATCATGTCTTTTCTATGCGTATTTTCAAAAATGTTCGCTCACCTCGCCATGTATGATTACCAATTTACGTTTGCGTTTTTTTGTTTTATCATATCTATTCCATGTACATTTTTTTTTTTCTGCGGGAATTAGAGCAATCATGGTAATCTTTATGAATATAATATTACCTATTTTAAAATATGTATATGTTACCAATCACAATAATTGGAATCACGCTTCTTCTCTATTGCGCGTTAGGTTCCTACCGTGGGAGAGACGGGTGTCCACCCTCCCACACCCTCCCCAGCTTGCGTCACTTGCTCCTCTTGCAAGTGTGATTTCCCAATCCCTAATATTGATATACAAATATTCCATGCCAAAATATGTAATTGGCCAATGCCTAAGATAACCATCTTGTCTATAGTCGCTATTTCAAAAAGTTCCCTACCCTGTGAGGGGGGTAATTTCCCCCCGGCCCACATACTTCACTGTCTCTAAGCGTTACTCTATGATGTTTTCTGTTTAAATCTTTTTTGAAACAATAATCCCATAATAACTTTACATAAATTTACCTTTGAAATATTAAGGTATTGTGCTAACACATATTAACCACAGCTTAAAATATATATCTGGGAAGTTCCACACGTTTCCCACAGTGCTACCTAGTATCTCTATTAATGAATGATCTTGAGGATGAAGCCCTGAACAATTGTATTTGCAAAATGATTATTTTAGATCGCTCTCTAATAAAAGAGTGAAATCGTAAGTTGACCAGATTATCACGTTGCCAATTTCCTCCCATAGCTTTTACTGTCGCTACTGCGGACTACACCTATAGGTATTAAAACTTGCCCCGGAGTTATTATTGGTTTAAATCAGTGCATAACCCTTGTTCACTGCCAGTGTAACTTTCCAAACTTTTGTATTGGTATGTGGGTTGCTTTCAATTGGTCCTATGTGTTGGAAAATAGTATGTAGTCAGATATCAAAAGTTTGACAATTTTTTTTAAATTGAAGCTCCACAATTGTTAGCCTATCACTTTAATTTACATGCCAGAAATCACGTGCACGTCTTTTCTATGCCCCCATGTAGCCCCCCATAAAATTTTCGCTCTATACCGCGCGCTTGTAGATCAGGCCTAAAATGTATGATCTTTCATTTATTGTATTGTAAAATATATTATTTCGTTAATTTAGTCATAAGTTTGTTTTATTCTAGTTGAATACGTACATAAATGTTTGTCTGTTGAATGTGTCTAAATATAAATGCGCATAATTATCTGTTTTTATGCGGCTATATTTAAATGCCGTGGTTATGTTTATATCTATTATCAAAGCGCAAATTCTGCATAATTATGCTCTCACCTCTCACATAGTCATTTAATTATGAGTTCTAAATAAAGCAGTGACTTGATTCCTGTGGTATTGCTGTATAGATTCTTAGTGGCCTGTTCTGCCACTTAACTGTCCGTTCTAGGACATTTTACAGTAGAATACTAAAGAAAATAAACCAATCTTATGCCTATTGATTACATTTTATTTATTTTGAATTGGAAGTCAGGGAACCTTATTTACTCGGGCGCCGAAAATTAAAACTTGGAAAAAAGAGGTTCCTGATCGAATCTCATTGCCAATTTCAACTTTAGTCAATGTTATGTAGTATCTGAGATGTTTTTGCAAATTGACATTTGCGACAAATAATTTTAGGTTAGCCAGTGATCGACTATATACCACGGTTGTGTTTTACCTGATCCGTGCTAGACTTGGTTGCACAACAACAAGTTACAGGAATTTACGGGTTACCAGTAGAGAATGTTGACATGATCCTAATAACATATGAATAGGTTGCCTGATTGTGGCGCCTCAAACATATGTGACCTCATACTCATCATTTGTTTAATTGGACCGGCTACCCAACTACCACCGAATAAACAACTATATGGTTATCACTTCTCGGCATTACGGGCTGCATCCAGAAACAATTCGTAAGACTCGGTTGTAAATTGGCCTTAGGTATAGGAGAGGGTTTATGCACTGGCTTGGCATAATTTAGA
>JZLH01S0080442.1:0-17357 GCA_001188425.1 Eucidaris tribuloides | reverse complement strand
GGAGAAAAATAATACAGATGTGACACCTAGTATTTTCCACATGCTTTACAGTAGACAGATAACTCCATTTTTTTTCCTTGTCTCTGTATCCGTAAAACAAGTAAATGAAAGGAAGAAACACTGACCCACGGTTTGCTAAATAAATGGTATGCCATCTCGCGATGCATAAGGGGTTATCGTTAGGAAACATTTAATTTTCACACGCTACGTTAGATATTTGTAGATTCGAGAGACTCAGAATTTCCTGACCTGTATGTTGACCAGCGTGGTTTAGATTGGGTATGGTATTTGAAGGGGTAACAAAAGCATATATGTATCAATACAGTTAGGACCAAAGAGTTCAATGTTCAACACTGGTTGAATACAATTGATTGAATTACAAATACGGGTCAAACGTTTTGTGTGGGTACGTTGCCACGAGACCATAACCAATATCACTGTCTTTTCGGTGGATGTGTTGATGATAGTATGAATTAAAACGAAAACTTTAATGCGTCAGCGGTTTCTGTTACATGTACATCAGTCCAACCTGATATTTGTGAATTTTATTTCTTTCATTTTGGTTGAAATGCACAAGTAGTTTTGACACATAAAAGAACAAGTGATGTCGGCTCGCTACCGCTGACATCAATGAACAGCTTTACTGCACACAACTTTCCAATACCCAGGATTATAGCGTAGTTTTGGTTCGAACAGATATTGTTTTCACCCATCTTTCAAAACGTACATGTATGGGACTGTCACTGTGAAAACAACATGTATTTTTATTCCATTATCAAAAAGAATGTTAGAAGAACGAAAGAAAAGATGGATGAGAAGAAAGAAAACGTTAAGCAACTTCATTTTCAAACAATGCGTAAATCAAGGTATTTAGGACTTAGGTCTGATTTTCGAAGTTGCGTTCAAACGCAGCGTCTTCTTGCATCTGACCTATCAGTGGCGGTTATTGCTGGTAGTTTTTCAGCAGCGGAGGACCTGGGGGGTTTGGTCTTGAAATTTTGATATTTGGCACAAAATAATTTTTGGGTTTGGGATACACATTTTTGTTTTTTTTTTTTTGCTCTATGTTTTGTGAGGGGGCAAACCTGGGCGACACGAAATTTGTGGGGAACGTGCCCCGCCCCCCTCCCCCGTAGCTACGCCTTGCTTTGATTAATGAGGCGATCATTTGTTCTTATCTGTGGGTTAATGAGCAATGTTGATTTGGATTAGAGCGAAGTAGTGAGAACCAAATAGAAAAAAAGAAGGCCTTCCCCGGTTATAATCAATTCTCTTATCGTTAAACCATAATTGAAGGATCCAAAAAAAATAATATTATAAAAATAATAAAAATAAATAAAAATAAATAAAATCACTCGTTTTTCAAGAAAGTTTTAAAAGGCGCTGCCCTCTCAAACCCTTCCTATCTATAATGGTAAGTACGGATTAGTTCTGTTAAAATTAAAGTTGAGAATATTGCCCTTAATAATCAAAACCTATTTTACTATTGAGATATTTATTGAAATCATAATTATATATTGAAATATTTTTTATTGTTTAGTTTTAATTCGGAGTGTGGCAGACTACGAAGCGTTTATATTATTTCATATATTCTTTTTTACTATAAAATCGATGAGGGGGGGGGGGGGGGGGGGGTTTTGTGGGGGGATTTTATCGAAATAAAAATAGTAATTACTCGTTTATATCAAGCAAAACCTGCTCAGCGCGCGACAGCAGTTGTTCTGATCTCGTCAATCATGTTCCGGAATTGGTTGGCAAAAGGTTGAAAAAAAATTCAAAAATATTCGACGCGCTCGCTGTCGCCAAATGCAATTACAAATTTACGCGGGCCATAAGTCGCTGCCTTATAATTTTTTGGAATTTAGTATATTTTGATGGTATTTTTTATGCTAAACTTTAATGGTTGTTATAGTTACTTTCAATTTTTTTTTTAAAGATCTTGTTTTTTATGTTGTTTCTTTATTATGTTTTGGGGCAAATCGATATGTTTGTCCACCCAATAATTATTAGTTCATTTGGGGGGCGACCGCCCCCCCCCCCGCCCCCACCCCCCCCAGGAGCGACGCCGCTCTGGTTCTGATGGGGCGAGTGCAAGCGAAAAGTTTGAGATTCATGTGGGATCAGTACACACAGATTATGCGATAAGAACGAGGGCAACTCGTTATGAAGGAAAAATTCCTCCAAAACCTGTTACGATGCTTTGCTTGTATACAGAACGGGGTTCGGTACTTTTGCGGGTAAGTTAGAGGCACTGTGCAGTTATGAACGACTTGTTTTTAGTGAATAAGTTGGCGTTTGTATCAATTGTTTAATTGTGTAAGAAGGATAAATTGCAGGTGGTTAAACGTTCACAGTTTAGAAGGAATAACATTGAACAAATTTAAATTTTTCCCGATTCATATAATGTTGTATTTCGTTCACCTGGTTACACATTTTCATACCATGAATTTCCGAACCCGTGTTTAATGATTCTTAAGTGAACTACAATTCAATGTGACTTGTATCACATTATGTGTAAGTTAACCATATTTTCATGGATTTTTCTTTAAAATTAAAATTCAAGCAAGTTTACATACTGGTAACATGTTGTTTGGTGTCGCTGAGTCAAAATCTATAGCACAGATTACATTGTGGAAATGGCCGATGTTTGGTAAAGCTCTTAACAGAAACGACCTAACGCATGATTAAAAAAATATTCAATTTTTTATATTTTTATCGTTGTGAAATGATGATGCTATATTTACACTGCAGAATAGTCGTGGCGGTTTTGGGTGTTGCCCAATATGGATATCAGAGTAAATTTTTTTTGAAGTTAAGAATTTTTTGTCTTGTATACTTAAATTCAAATTTAAAATATAACGGTCATATTATTCGATCCTAACTGAATTTTTCTAGCTCCAGAAACTGTTGCTAAAGGTTCTTAAAATGATATTTTGCTATACGCCAGTGTATTTAACTTATTTTAGTCATGCAAAAAAACTGCCCGACCTTTAATAACCTGTCCATTTTTGTTTCCGTTCGGGGTGCCGATTATGTAAAGTCTTCACTGTATGCATACTTCCTTTTAATTTGATCGCTTAAAGCAGAATTACACGAGTATGGTTTGATACTGTTGCCAGAACAATACATTTTGAATTATCAACTTCAAACCTTCTGTAACAGATGGTATTCTAAAATGTCATATAGTACATATTAGAGCAGTAGTTGAAAACAACAGACAATTCGTTTTGGACATATCCGTTACACAAATCCCGATTGTCTGACAAAGTACTAAGCACAGGAAGTTTAGAAATTACATTGGGTACTATGTAAATTGTTGACATACACTACGTGCAGAACGGAGCCTATCCGTCGATTATACTACACTCCTCAATTTTTATATGCATTATGAAGGAATTAGTCCCACATTATAATTGCAAATAGTAATTACTCTCAGCTGTGGAAAATATGAAATGTGAAATTTTGATGAAAGATTTTCCTATCATCAACCTTTCAAAATATGTGAATGTGTGACACATATCACACTGTAGCCGTCAATTAAAGTATGTTATTAGCTATCTTGCTCGCTAAATCACATGTATAAACTAATTTAGATGATAATTCACGATTGATTGAATTTTAGTCTTAGTTCACGAAGGATTAGTAACGTCATTGATGATTACACGGATTCATCTGTCACGGAGATTTAATTCATCGAAGTTTAAATTATTTGCAATACAAAATAGAAAAATTATTATGGTTTGCTCATTCGCCAAAATGATATAATAGCATCAAAACAAACACTGGCATATACGAGTAAATGATATGCAGAATAAAACGAAGAAATCATATAAACAATTCAATATATATCATTTTATTAGTAAACGTATAAAGTCGCCTATTTATTATTATTGTGATAAAGCCATTTATTGTCGACACGACTAAAAATATCTAGCAACGTAAAATTTATAAAATTTAGGTTTTATATAAAAGATACTAGATCCTTTTTTGCAATTTGAAGGTAAGTTATTGAATGGTAAATTGAATTATATTATAATATATTATATGACATGAAATCGTAATTAAAAGAAAAATTATAAAAACATCATTTTTTTAGAAAAAGGAAAATTATAAAGTGTCTGTCTGGTAAAAAATATGACTGTTGAAAAACTTCAAAGAAACGTAACGACGTTGTCATAATTCCAAATTAATCGATGTGTATAATACTTAGGATTGTGATGATATTGACATGAACTAAACTATATGCTGATATAGTTTAGTTCATGTCAATATCATCACCAATCCTAAGTATTATACTCATGCATTTTGTGGGATTATGACAACGTCGTTACTTTTTTTGACGTTTTCAACAGTCATTATTTTTAAGAGACGTTATATTTTCCTTTTCTAAAAAATGATGTTTTTATAATTTTCTTTTAAATTACGATTTCATGTCATAGTAATATATGTATATATATATTCAATTTACCATTCAAACTTACCTTCACATTGCAATAAGTTTGGAACGTACATTTTTACCTATTTATAGGGAAAATCTAGTATCTTATATAAACCTAAATTTATAATTTTTACGGTTGCTAGATAGTTTTAGTCGTGTCGACAAGAAATGGTTTATCACAATAATAATACCACATAGTAAGGCGTATTATGATAGTCTTTAAACGTTACTTATTATTTTGAGTTTCAAATTGATTACTTGTGTCTGGTCTGTTCAGTTGTTTATATGATTTCTTCGTTTTATTCTCAATATCATTTACTCGTATATGCCAGTGTTGTTTTGGATGCATTATATGCATTTTGGACGCATGAGAAACCAAATAATTTTTACTATTTTGTATTGCAAACCAATAAAATAGATTTAATTCGATTGAATTAAATCTCCGTGACAGATGAATCGTGTGAATCTTCAATGACGTTACTAATCCTTCGTGAAGAAGATAAAATCAATCAATCGTGAAGTTATCATCTAAATTAGTTTACACATGTGATTTAGCGAGAAGTAGCTAATTCAGATAAGTGAATTTTACAACTTTAATTGACGCTACAGTGTGATAGGTGTCACACATTCACATATTTTGAAAGGTTGATGATAGGAAAATCTTTCATCAAAATTTCACATTTCATATTTTCCACAGCTGAGAGTAATTACTATTTGCAATTATAATGTGGGACTAATTCCTTCATAATGCATATAAAAATTGAGGAGTGTAGTATAATCGACGGATAGGCTCCGTTCTGCACGTAGTGTATGTCAACAATTTACATAGTACCCAATGTAATTTCTAAACTTCCTGTGCTTAGTACTTTGTCAGACAATCGGGATTTGTGTAACGGATATGTCCAAAACGAATTGTCTGTTGTTTTCAACTACTGCTCTAATATGTACTATATGACATTTTAGAATACCATCTGTTACAGAAGGTTTGAAGTTGATAATTCAAAATGTATTGTTCTGGCAACAGTATCAAACCATACTCGTGTAATTCTGCTTTAAGCGATCAAATTAAAAGGAAGTATGCATACAGTGAAACTTACATAATCGGCCACCCGAACGGAAACAAAAATGGGACAGGTTATTAAAGGCAGGGCATCTTTTTTGCATGACTAAAATAAACAGTGTAAATACACTGGCGTATAGAAAAATATCATTTAAGAACCTTTAGCACAGTTCTGGAGCTAGAAACTCAGTTAGGTCGGAATAATAGTGACCGTTAGATTTTAAATTGAATTTAAGTATCTTCAAGACAAAAAATTCTTAGTCTACTTTCAGATCCTTAAATTTACTCTGATATCCATATTGGGCAACACCCCACTTTCTGCAGTGTAAAAATAGAACATCATTTCCAACGATAAAAATAAAAAGAATTGGATAGTTTTTTTAATCATGCGTTAGGTCGTTTCGTGGTAAGAGCTTTACCAAACCGCCAGTTTCCACAATGTAATCTGTAGCTAGAGATTTTGACTCAGCGACACAAACAACATTTACCAGTAGTGTAAACTTGCTTGATTTTATTTTAAAGAAAAATCATGAAAATATGGTTAACTTACAAATAATGTGATACAATGTGCACATTGAATGGATAGTTCACTTTAAGATCATTAAACACGGGGTTGGAAATTATGGTATGAAAATGTGTACCAGTGAACGAAATACACCGCAATTATATGAAATGGGAAAATTTAAATTTGTTTCAATGTAGTCCTTCTAAACTGTGAACGTTTAACCCTGCAATTTTATGCTTCTTTACACAAATTAACAATTGGATACAAACGCCACTTATTACTAACAAGTCGTTCATACCTGCACAGTGCCTCTACTTACCGGCGCAGTTCTGTACCCCGGGTTCTGTATACAAGAAAGATCTACAGCTGGTTTTGGAGGAATGTTTCCTTCTCACGAGTTGCCCTCGTTCTTATCGATAATCTGTGTGTACTGATCCACTGAATCTCAATTTTCGCTTTGCACTCGGCCCATCAGAACCAGAGGCGTCGATCCTGGGGGGTGGGGTGGGGGCGGGGGGGGGGGGGGTCGCCCCCCAATGAAATATTATTGGGGGACAAACATATCGATTTGCCCCCCCTCCCCATAATTTTGACAACATAAAAAATTCATAATATGAAATACAAGGATATGTTAAAAAAAAATTGGAAAGTACTATAAAACCATTAAAGTTAGCATAAAAATACCATCAAATATACTAAATTGCCAAATTTTCGGCGCGCTTTGCGCGTAAAATATTGTATTGCAATTTGGCGCGCGGAGCGCGTCGAATATTTTTGATTTTTTTTCACTTTTGCCCTCCCAATCCGAAACATGGATTGACGCCCTTGATCAGAACACTGCGTGTCGCAGCGCTGAGAGGTTTTGTTGATATAACCAGGTGATTACTTTATTTGTTTTCGGATTATCATCGGATTATTATAGTAAAAAAGATAATAAAATAATATAAACCTTCGAGTTGCCAACTCCGAAATTAAACTAACCTTTCATTCCTCAAGAAAAGGTAAGAGGTGTATTTCAATATGATAATTATGATATTCCAATATTATAGTAAAATGGTTGTTATTAAGGAGCATTTCTCCTTTTTTTACGAAGAATATCCGTACTTACCATTATAGATACGGAAGGGGTTGGAGAGGGGCAGCCCTTTTTGCCAGAAAAAGAGGAAACTTTCTTGTGGAAACGAGTGATTTTATTTATTTTTATTTATTTTTATTTATTTTTATTTATTTTTATTATTTTTTTTGGTCTTCATATGTTTAACGATAAGAGAATGGTTATGCCGGGGAAGGCGCTTCGTTTGTTTATCTATTTGGTTCTCCCTACTTCGTCTAATCCGAAATCAACATTGCATCATTAACCCACAACGGATGAACTGACAACGATGTCTAGTTCTTTGAACACATGATCGCCTCGATTAAGGTCAAAGCAGGGGCGTAGCTACGGGGGGGGGGGCGGGGCACGTGTCCCCCACAAATTTCGTGTGCCCCAGGTGCCCCCCCTCACAAAATCATGAAGGAAGCAAAAAAAAAAATGTGTATGCGCCCCCCAAAAATTATTTTGGTGCCCCCTACAAAATTTCAAGACCCCCCAGTGCCCCCTGCTGAAAAACTCCCAGCTATACGCCACTGGAAGGTCAGTGCAAGAGACGCTGCGTTTGAACGCAACTTCGAAAATCAGACCTAAGTCCTAAATACTTGATTACGATTGTTTGAAAATGAAGTTGCTTACGTTTTCTTCTTCTTCTCCCTCTTTTCTTTCCGTTCTTCTAAACATTCTTTTTGATAATGGAATAAGAAATACTGTTGTTTTCAGTGACAGTCCCATACATGTACGTTTTGAAAGATGGGTGAAACAATATCTGTTCGACCAAAACTACCTTATATCCTGGGTATTTGGAAGAGTTGTGTGCAGTAGCTGTTGCATTGATGTACGGTAGCGAGCACATCACTTGTCTTTTTATGTGCAAAATAACTTGGTGCATTTCACCAAATGAAAGAAATAAAATTCAAAATATCAGGTCTGGACTGATGTACATGTAACAGAAACCGCTGACGCATTAGAAGTTTTCGTTTTAATTCATACTAGTCAGCAACACATCACCGAACAAGACAGTGATATTGGGTAGTGGTCTCGTGTGGCAACGTACCCACACAAAACGTTGACCCGTGATTTGGTAAGTTCCAAAATTGTATTTCAGAAGTGTTGAACTTGAACCTCTTTGGTCCTAACTGATTGATACATATAGCTTTTGTACCCTCTTTCAAATACCAACCAATCTATACCACGCTGGTCACATACAGGGTCAGGAAATTCTGAGTCTCTCGAACTACAATATCTAACGGTACGTGTGAAAATTAATGTTTGCCTAACGATAACCCCTTATGCACGCGAGATGGCAGTACCAGTTATTTAGCAAACCGTGGGGTCAGTGTTTCTTCCTTTCATTTACTTGTTTTACGGATAAAAATGGAGTTATCTGTCTACTGTAAAGCAGTGTGGGAATTAACTAGGATGTCACATCTGTATTATTTTTCTCAACAAAGAAGTTAAGTTACCAATTAAACAAAATATAAGTAAAGTTAGAAAACAACACATCCAAGGTTGAGGTCATAATATCACGCCTCACCACGCCTCTGGACTTTAAACGCGTTCGTTATCGCCAAAGGCTACTTGACTCGAAATTAATCACGATATTCGCAAACACTAAAGACCAGGGGTCAAAATACGAGATACAGAAGAAATATAAAACATAAATAAAAATCAATCAGTCAATAATAAAAAAAATATGCGAAGTATGTATACACGTAGTAAAGCAATAGCGAGATGAAATTGACACCAAATTGCACCCCCAAAAAGGAATATCTAAAAAAGCACTTTCGTTTTCAAGTTCGCCACAAACGCGTGAAAAATAAGCGTTTAAATACTTCGCGCGAATAACCCTAACAAATGGCTTTATAAGGATACTTTATGATAATGACACATTCCTTCCAGTGAATTATATATTTCGTCAGTTACATTTCAAATGTGACGTGGAATTTAATGACACTCTAAAAAATGCGCAAAAAATAAATATCGTATCTTAGTGGCCACCTCTCTATAGCAGCCACCTGTCTATAAAGATCACATTTTATTTCCATTGGTGACAGATTCTACTGTCTAGAAATATATATACCGTATATAGATAGATATACTCACGCATACATACATGAAACCCCACCAAGTAAAAAAAATGTAAATGAACGCTTTATGAAAATGAATGCTTTGTAATATGTATTATTTTTTTTTATTTGATGGAAATAAGTCTAATTGAACTTGAACTTGAACATAATACTTAAACGCCAACTCGATATCTCGAGTTAACAAATCTTTTGATTTAGTAAACGTTACCGTGATCATAATGGCCCTGTGCCATCAGATGGATTTTAGCTCTGTTTGATCCTGCCAAAAGAACGTTAATATTATTGCTATTTTTTAGTATTGCGATACGTATTAAAGCTCTTCTAGAGTGTAGAAAAAATGTTGAGATACTTGTGGCAGCAAGGACTACAATGGATAGACATCTGTAGTGCATTTTAAGTTGGAATAAATGTACTTTTTTGTAGTAAGAGTATAGATTAAAGTGTTATCCGTTCCCAAATAAAGGAAAAATACTATTCAGTGAATGTTTTATAGATAGTCTTTAAATGAACATTTTCTTCAGAAATCAATATGGGTTCATTGAAGGCACAATATTTGGATGAAGTTGGCAATGGAAATTTGAACAAATGCGGCTAATCCGATCAGAGTTACGTTTTTCAGTGTTTGATTAAATCCCCACGATGGAAATACTCTGTTTGAAATTTTGCTATAGCTGTGATGTCAAATTAAAACAACAGATCTATTGAAACTGTATACAATCGAACTTAATCGAATCGAATTTTTCAACAACAAAAAATTAATCCCCTTGTACATGAGAAATGAGATTCTCCTTGCCTTTCCAGTGGAGCAAGTTAATTTCTAATTGCTCCCTGGGAAAGGTGAAATTTTATGAAAGCTGAGTACCAATTCGACGACATTTCTTCTCATGTGACATTACGACGACTGCAGAGTAGCCAAAAGATGTAGTCCATCAGGCATGGGAATTTAATCAAACTTTAAGAAGAAAAAAAATCCCAACTCTTGTACGAATTATCAAAATTTGCTCAAAACGTTTACAATGAGTTTAGTTCCTGTAAATATGCCTCATTCGTTGAATCCACGTTGATGTCTGGAAAGAATTTCTCTATAAATTATAGTACTAAATGAATCATACTTAAAAACAGTGTGTAATTTTGGTATATTAAGTGATTTTTCTTCTATTGCGTTTTAAGATACATGTAGACCGATATCATCATAACTGCCATGAACTTAATAAATAAGTACTTTGCACTTAGCACTTTGATTGATTTTTTATAGATCAATATCATAACTCGTATGAAAATTGCATACTCTGGAACGCTTCCATTTTGGAGAAAATTATAAAAAAGGATAAAAAAATATCTGGGGGTGCCGACAGTTTACCACAGGCAACGCACATCTGCTCGCTAATCATTTGAATATCAAAATATTTTAATTTTAACTATTTGATGTTGTTTTTGGATGACTGGCGTGACTGATGAAAACATCAATGTCGGATCGATCAAAACTTTAATTTCCGCTATTTCTTTCCTCTCTTTCTTTTAGGCAAACATCGAATATATAACTTAGATTTATTCTGACGATGTCATCGACTAATTTATCAATTTCTTTACTGAATTATCACGTGAATTCACTGAACGTCTCAGGTGTGTCGCATTTCATTTCATCATACAGGCATTTCGCCTTATCATCATCGTATACGTACAGACAGGCACGGTTAAAGGCCGGGGCCAAAGGTCCACAGAATTTTATCGCTCTGGTCATCCTATTTTATATGGGCATTGGAAATAGATTAGTATGTTTTGGATGTGATTGACAGGCGAGTTAAAGACATAAAATTTGGATTTGTTTCTCCTTTTTTTACCTTCATTATTCACAATGAACTTTTTTAAAGTAAAGGTCAGACTTTGACGGATTTATGATATTTGATTTGATTTGATTTGATTTGTTTTATTTCGTATTTCAACCAGTGTTGTAGTGCCTTGATGCTGTGCCTTGGCCTTAAGGCGCCTTAAGGCCTATTTTTTCAATGCCTTGGTCTTGAGCATGCCTTGGCCTTGGACTTCAATGCCTTGGCCTTGAAAATCTCCAGAAAATTCAAGGCATTTTCAAGGCATTTGGAATTTTTGTACTTTTGCAAGAATAACTATGAATATTTTGGATTTGTTGTGCAGTAAATCTACATCATTACTCTAATGCAAGTTGCATGCAGTCATAACAGACTTGAAAATTCATGTATGGGTGTATTACAACATTTGGGGTTAATATTAGAAGATGATGATAATTACAAAAGTACAATTCTCAACAAAACAACAATAATAATGATACTACTACCACTACTACTTTTTCTACTACTACTACTACTACTACTACCACTACTACTTTTTCTACTACTACTACTACTACTACTACTACTACTGATAACAGTGATGATAACAATGATGATAACAAAGTATAATGATAACCATTTGCGTCGCATCGCGTGGTAAATTGGGGGCCCCATTTACAACCAGAATATAGGCCGGCCCGAGACTACCCTCCAGAGGTGGTCACAAATCGGGGAGGGCCATTTACACCAAGCTTTAGGCCGGCCTAAAAGCTTGACATCTATTTAACACTAGACGGGTCTCCAGGGAGTCGCAGGAAAGTCAAACTTGTTCAACTTTTGTTGGAGTCTTCTTCCAGTCTCCACCATACCCGACCATATTTCCTTAACCCTAACTGGCCTGGGCTTTTTTTAAACTACATAGCCCAGATCTTGGCCGTGGATCGTGCGATCGCCATGAAAATTAGCATGTGCATAGAGCCAAATGTAAACTCCAAGACTGTTTGATTTTTGTAAAATAATAATTTTCATTTTTTTCAATAATTAAGTATGCAAATTTATGTATGAAATCATATTTTTGCCTATAACTCACTTTAAACAGGTCGTAGAAGGCTAATTTTTTCTGATAAATTTCTTTTTGAAATTTCTAACAATTATCTACAAAAATAATTGCCGAATCAGAATCAATTTTGTGATGAAATTTATTGTTTTGTGAATTTCTTAATGGCTCTGGTTTTTTTCAAAGAGGTTCAAAAAGTGTCCAACCAAGGAGTGAAAAAAATGAAAAACTAATCAGAGAACTTCTGGAATTTAAGATTTGACATCACAAACCTTCAAATTTATTGAAATAACAGAACTGGAGCTTAATCTTACCCTACATTTCATGTTACAGTGGCCAGAAACATTTGCCATTTGAAAATTTTTACAATAAAAAGCAGAAGGTTGTATGCAACGGTTCTCAGCACACTCATGTTACCTTGTCACCAAAGTTTTCAATACCCAAATGCAAAGAGCACGATTCAAAGGAACTACTGATACCAAATTTGGCCTTCTTTGCCCCTGAGCAAAGGGTACTGTAATGGCATTTGCAACAAAAAATGTGGAAAATATGGAGAAACGCATTTTTAGAGTTCTTGCTAAAAAATAAATAGCAGTGTATGAAAACTTTACCCTTATGTTTGTAACTGGCTTATACTGGGTAAAATGTTGGACCAAAAAAAAGAAAGAAGAAATAATCCAGCATGTGATGACTTCATTTTTGACTCCAGTTTGTTTCGGAACGTTACGATAATTTAACATACTAGATTTGAGGCAGAATGGTAACTTCAGCTTCAGATCTTCACATCTGTGAGTTCTTATAGATAATTAAGTCAAGAGTGTACTGAACTGATCAAAACCTTTACCTTTATATATATTGGTTCCAAATTATGGTAAATGGTTAAAAATCATGTAAACATACTAATATATGTGATTAATGCTAACAAAATTAAATAAATTCCTCTGTTAGCACAGTAAAAGTGTTTACATGTATGAGAACCCCCTTGTAATATTAGTCAACTTACACATTGTAACTAGTACTCAATGGAAACATATACAGAAGGAAGTATGGAAACAAGTCCCTATATCTGTTCGGACGTTACACATTGTTAACATTTTATTTCAAAATCAAATCTATTTCAATCACAGTTGACAGTTTTTCTCAAGGCAATTTTTTCCTACTGGTTGTATCATTTTTACCATCCTTGAAAAGGATGAAAAAAAATTTGGAAATATGTTTAAACCCCCCCCCCCCCAATTTTTAATATCCAGGCTTTCTAGCATAAAAATCTTCTAATGAATATGCCAGTGAATAATGTACTTGAGCTTAACATTTAAATGGCAAGTGTATAGAAAATAATTTTGATGTAATGACCTACTATACTATTATGTACATTGTAATATAAGTCCAAAAGAATCCTTATTTGTGTAATACAGAAATGCTGATCAATATCTTGAAATAAATCTTATCATTTGACAAGCATTGCACAAAAATCACCTGAACCCAGATTATGGGCCATTTTATTCATAATTTTACAAGGTGTGAATAATTTGCATGTTGCATTTATTTACACTATCAAAAATTCAAAATGCAAGATACGCACTTGCATGTTAATGTTACTTATGAACTAAATCCTGTGATGGGATGATAATACACCTACAGTGACCTACATGTAAATACCCCTTCTTTGGGAGGATATGCGCTTCCAATGAGGGAAATGTGAAATTGGATTTGATCATGCTTCTTGAACATTATGAAATTCTGAAAACTCTTCTTTGTATATTGGTGGGTCCTACAATGTAGCTTAATATAAATATCCACTGAGGTTTTCCTTTCAACTCAGTATGTTTAAAGGCATAAATACCAAAATAATTGTCTAACTGGCCGATTAGGTCTGTCGTGCTGAATTTTCTCGTACTTGTAGATTTTCTAACTGTATGCCTATTTCAGTTCAATAACAAATTCGTGGGATTCAGTAGAAAGAACAAAACTTTGAAGTACAGAAGTTAGAGTCTACTTAAAAAAGGGAAAATATATGTAGATCTAACACTGGCTGGCATGTTGGTTGAAGACCAATTAAAAATACTCTGTGCCTGTGTGTGATGCCCTACATGTACATAGTTGACACCATTGCATGCACATGAGCAGAAGTTTGTTAATCACCTACTAGAGTACTAGACTAACAAAAATGTTTTCTCCAACTATAGCAAAACTCCTTGAAATAATTACTTGAGGTGAGTACTTGCTTGTTAATGGCAATTGTAGATAATTTTTCAGGCTAGTGATATCATTTCATAAATCTTTATGGGGCCATTCAAGCTTTTAACTGGTAAAAACTGTTTTAAGGGGTGACTTGCAGTTTTTTCTCCATCCTGGAAAAAAAAAAACTCTACTGACTTCTATAGATTATTTTTCAGAAACGGGAATAATTTTTTTTTCACATACATATCTTCCGTGTTGGTTAACATTTGCCATGCAATTCCAAAAATTACATGTACACATGTAGGCATTTATTGCGACAAATGATGTTCAACTTTTTAAAGTTCTTTACCATTCTTTACTATGTGGAGCCCTAGGTCCAAAAATAAATCAGTTCTTCAAGATATCTGTAAAATGTTTTCATGAACACCTTGTCCAGTAAAGCAAACCAAAAGACCTAAGTTTACTTTTATTAGTATGATAGAGCAAAAAACAAGGCAATTATTACAAAGATCTTAGTGTTGCGGACGTTACAGAATGTTAACTGTGTGCAAACATTTTTCTTGTTTTGGAGATGTTATCATCAAGAACATTACAAGCAGTGAGTGGATACACTCTGCCATGCACTGCCATACAGTGTAGACACACATTACATGTGGCCACATTGTATATTCCATCCTCTTGGCTTGCACATTCCATCCTGTTACACGGAGCATTTTCTTCAGAAGTGTTACATTCCATATTCCAATGCCCAGAAATGGAACTTATTCTTGTAAAGAAAGGGAAAACCATCCCATTTTATTTTACTGGGGTCAAACATATTTGCTTCTAGCAATAAACACTGATCTACTGCTATTTTAATTAGAAGATGATAGGCCTTGTAATATATAGTTAACAGGTGCCTGTAAGTCCAAACAAATTGATCAATAGACTTACTGGGCTAATTGAAGGCTGCATCAAAGGCAAAAATATCAGAAACTCAATCTTTTGACATTTCTTTTAGATTGTGCTAGAAATATAAGAGTAAAAATTAATTATTTTAATGAACTCATGTATTTTGGCGGTCTGTTTCAAGAGATTGATTGTTGTAAAAGCAACAGCAAAACTTAACACTATTTTTGTCAACAATTTTGATGCAATGAATCCAAATTCCATTTAACAAACCCTTCAAATTTGATTTGGAAGTCGTGACTGAGACACCCCAATTTGATCAATTCAGTTTAACCTTGTGATACCTTTTGTACATATTTGTGAAAATCAAAATATGCACAATTAACATGTTAACAATATTACTATAGTAACGTCCGAAAACAATATTTTCTGAGATACTAATTCTGATATAAGCCTAATGACCTCAATTCCATCACTAAACCATAGCATTGTGACCACTTCATTAGTTCTGGTGTTTGATAAATCAAATTTTCCAAGTTGAGCTTAACTTACAGAAAAAATATGTATTTTTGTTTCGGACGTTACATTTGTTTTCGGACGTTACGCGAAGTTAACGGAAATTTGTAATTTTGTTCTGTTGAACAAAATAATAAGACTCTCATGAATTTTTCACTTTAGTACATTCCTTGTAAGGTAGTCCTACAAATACATTGTAAGTAGTCTAATCGCAAAGGTCATCAACATAAATTTTCATGGGAGATTTAAAAATGTTTCGGACGTTACAAAAAGGTTAACGAAATTCAGGTCAAAAATTAAAGTCTACATCCTTGTGTATTTTAACTGGAGCAACATTAGGAATAATTGTTTTTTTTTTAAAATGTTGAATCATAAGTGAAATTTAGCTAAGGCTGCTATATTGAAAGGTTATAGATCAGCAACATGTTTTTTTAAATGATGCTTAAAAATGAGAAGAAAAGTTAACAGGAAAATGTAACGTCCGAAACACTGTATTTGAATGGTTCACTGTTTTTTTCTGAATGGAATAAATCGATTCCTTTCTTTTACCTTTTAATCCATTGGCTTCCCATATGTCATATGTGAAATGAAAGAAATTTAAAAATGCTGTAGTTTATATTTTGCAATCAATAACAAACGGCAATGTTTTTCAGGTGACAATTTTCCGTAAACTTTTTGGCATTTGGGGGCATATTACACAGAGAATTAATGTGGTAACCAGTTCGTTAAAGCTATGGGAGCTAAAGCTTAGGTCTGTACTATACTTACATGGCAAAACCATAGCAGAAAATATTTGGTCTCTGCACAATAATTGGCCCAAAGTGCGTTTTAAGGGTTTTGACCCATCTTGAAAAAACCAAGAGCCTTATGCATTCTTTGTTTTTTCAACCTTTTGTTTTGTACTGTATTTTTTGATGAAGTTTGTTGGGGACATGTTTGTGATCATAATCAGCATAAAATCAATTCATTTTGAACCAGTAAAAGTAAAAATAATCATACATTTATGGGGGGGGGGGGCTATACGGTTAACCCTAATATTCCGGGGGGGGGGGCTGATGCCCCTCCCCCTCGACAAATTTCGCGATTATTCCGCCGCGCAAAATGTTTTGACCGCGCCGTTCACTGACATTTTACTTTGAAGTCTCGCGCATCATTTGAGACCATTTTTTCGAAAATCGGATGTACCGTTACGACGCTGCATGACTTTTTGTACACGCATGTTAGTACCAAAACTGTTCCAAAACGTAATTTTGTGTACAAAATCAATGCAAATTGTGTTCTTTTTTCATTAATTCATATAAATAAAGGTTATTTTCACTTTGATTGGCGGCAATTAATTTATTTTAGCATACTTATGTTTGGAAAAGTGTCTGCAACAAATTTCGCTGAAAAAAACAATAAATATAATAAAAGGTCAAAAAACACAAATACATTATAAGAAATTCACAAAACAATAAAATACATTTAGAAATTCATTCTGATATGGCAATTTTTTTGAGATAATTGTTAGAAATATTAGAAAAAAAATATTTTCACCAAAACTTAGCATTCAACAAGCTATTTTAAGTGAGTTATAGACAAAAATATGATTTTATGCATAAATTTACAATTATTTAAAAATAACAAATATGTATTTTTGAAAATCTAACTACACACAGTCTTACAGATTATGTCCAGCTCTATGCGCATGCAAATTTTCACAGTGATCACGCAATCTGCAGCCGAGA
>JZLH01S0080440.1:37881-52596 GCA_001188425.1 Eucidaris tribuloides | reverse complement strand
AACAATTATAATCTAAATATTTCAGGAATTTTGAGCATTTTGTAGCGTCCGACTTGACACTAAAACCTATGTTTATAAATGGCGGTGTTGTTGTTGATGTTGTTGAGTCACGTGGTTGTTACGCGCGTTATTAGACTTGTAACAGACACTATTCTGATGTTAATTTAGTCATAAATGACATTAGATCAAAATTTATCAGTTTTCTGTGTTGTTGTTTTTTAAATTATTTTGATTTAATACTTTTTCATGATTTTTTGGTGGATTTAAAAAATATATATATAATTGTTAATTCGCTCAAATGTATTTTAGTTTTTACTTTAGTCATCTCATGAAATTCAAAATTGCTTCACATACTGCGTTTTTGTGAAATAAACACTTATCTTGAAAATTTTGGACGATATAGGAGAAAGAACTTAAGCATCAACAAAATATTCCATAATTATGAGCAGGAGTGTATAGAACACAAAGGTCGGGAAAGAGGATGACAAAGACCAAGAAAGTAAAACTATAAAGCCAGAGGAAGGATGGAAATAACCATTAAGATCGAACGGAATAAACGAATAAACGAATACATAGATATGAAATAAGTGAGCAAACAAATAAATGAATAAATAAATAAATAAGACAAATAAATAAATAAACATGGCAATGAATAAATAATAGAAGTAAGAAAGAAAGAAAAAAGAAAGAGAGAAAGAAAAAAGGAAAAAAGAAAGTAAGTAAGAAAGAAGACAGAAAGAATTAGAAAGATAAACTTACCACTTATACTTGCCCTTCCACAAATTGATAGAGCATGATTTAGTCTTAAATATGATATGGTATGTACATGGGAAAATACGACTAGTATTATTCCAGTACTATATTTTCGTAGTAGACAATTATAAAAAATAAAATACAAAATAAAATGATGGTGTATGAAGATGATGTGACGTAATTTCAATCAATTAACATACATGTTGATGTTGTTGGTGGTGGTGGTGGTGATGGTGATGGTGATGGTGATGGTGGTTTTAACGTTGCATGTCAATCGATGTCTGATTATTGACGCCCTTTATTTATGTACAAGCAAGGGAATCCTTATAGAGGGGAGGTCTGATAGATCAAATATTTCTATGGTACCTACGGATGGCGTATCTGATGGACCACAATCACGAATCTAGCCTAAATATCATGATTCCACTGTAAAAATACTAAACACTTTTACAAACACATTTCTGTAAGACTTTATAAACACTTGAACACGTGTATCTGGAAATCATAAACACTTTTAGTTAGTAATTCTATGAAAATTGTATATGATATCAAAAGTTCGTGTTCATTTCTGGAACACTTCGTAAACACTTGACCACGTTTAATATGATATCATAAACACGTTTAGGTGTTGAAAATCATAAACGCGTCAACAAACATTTTTATGAACACCTAGGCACTTAAAAAGTTTAGATCTTCACAAAAATGCTTGCCGACGCGTTTACGATTTTCAAAACCTAAACACCTAAAGTGTTTATGAAACGTGCTTAAGTGTTTACGAATTGTATACGAACTTTTGATATCATGTAGGTGATACACAGAATTTCTAGCTAAAAGTGTGTATGATTTCAGGATAAACGTGTTCAAGTGTTTATAAAGTGTTACAAAAAGTGTTTTCAAGAGTGTTAAATATTTTTAAAGTGTATCCGAGGGGTTTTACGTGTTCAATTGTACTTATAGCACTTACCTCTCCATCCTTTCCTTCATTTTTTTTTTCAATTTGCACAATCAAAACAACCTTCAGCAGGTTTTAGACCACAAACTATGACCGCCATATTTGGCCTATTTGATCTTTGGACTATCGAGTTGTGATTAAATAAACAGCCAGACAAACACTATAATGAAACAAACATATTTGAAACACGACAAAGCCAGCCAATATGACATCAGAGTAGGCATTCAATACACAATACCTGAATGTATGAAGGGAGAAGAAGAAGAAGAAGAAGAAAATAGGTGTGTTATAAAACCCGGCAACATCCAGGGCTTATCAGTTTTGCGGTACCCATTGAACTTGATCAAATACTGACACTCTTTTTATTTATCTCTTTGAATCCATTGCTTTTAAGTATTCATGTATTCATTGGCTGAGTCCCAGACCGATAATCTTAGAGATTTAGATGGACGATATGTGCATTAGCACTGACATATTGTAAATCCGGTAAAGTGTTTCAATTACCACCAGCGGTTTTTACCATGTAAGAATTCATACCTACTTAAAGTTTTCTGACGATAAAAATAGGACAAATATTGACGCAAGGTGGTTTTTCATTGCAATCAACTAAGAAATAGAAAAAGAAAACTGTTTTATGATAGGAATATTTAATAACGCTTATTTCTTCTTCAATTTACTGCGTAGCTTCCTGTTTACAGATTTTAGTACTGAAGATTATACTTCAGAACCTGCTTTGATTTTTAGGCCTAGGCCTAAAGTATGACTGAGGCCTAGAGTATGACTGAGTGGGCCTTAGCAAAAATAGTATATCCATTTTCATATGATCTGTAGAAATTTAAATGTCAGCTGCTAAATAAAGGCATTCTTAAACTAAGATTATCTAATGCCATGACACAAAGCAATTAACCACTTCTGCTTTTGTAGTGCCACGCTTCTCTCTCTCTCTCTGCCACGATTGAAATTGGGGTTACACATTAACACACACACACACACACACATACACAAACACACTAACACACAAACACACACACATAAATACATACACACACATGTATATATATATTCAAATTTATAATATGAAGAGTACTTCATTCCTAACTAAGCACAGTGCGCAAGGCATAAGCGAGTCACACTGAATTGCACGAAGACTAGTATATCACACCAAAATGAAAAACGTATTTTGACAAAATAAATCAGAAATATGATACTGATACAGAATGAAATGAATTACAGAACTCTAGTAAAACACAAATGATTGAAGAATGATTTTGGTAGAGTGTCGTTACTCTTTTGCGCCAATTTTTAGACAATTACTATGCTACATAACATAGCGTTGCAAGTCGGCATCTGCAGAACAGATTACCTCAATTATAAGATTGTATATGGTAGCAGAAAAACCTATTACATTTTTAATTACACATCTGCGTCTTCTTGAATTACAAAAGTTACAAAACTGACCTCAAACCCACGTTTTTGTCGATTTTGTTCCCTGGCCTTGGGATTCATAAGCTTATTGAATCTGATACTGGTCATGTATTTTATGACACAAACGACAAGCTGAAACATGCTTTCCTCTTTTCTAGAACGAAAATTTAACATGTTGAACATGTAGTCTTTGGTATTTTCTTTTTAAATTAGGGATATGTAATGTACGATTTGATCACAGGACATATGCATATTGTCATAAATGCTGAGGAAAACATGGCATCTCAAAATCTTGTGGGTAATTATTATCATGTGTGTGCAGGTGATATAATGCTCACAAAATTTCAAACTCGAACTCCGCTACAAATAATTATGTCCAATCGTGCAAGGCGAACGTTTGGCCTCCCTGTGATAATGAGATCGTAAGGTCTTCACTGGGGCTTAATATGCAGGGGACTTGGGTATGAGGTCAGCTGGCGATTTATAGCTTTAATACCTGCTGGATACGAAGTATTAATGACAGTTTTCATGCATTCCTAGAGTGATCTACATTTTACTTTAAAGACATGGAAGACCCGTTATAAAAGGTTGTCAAACTTATCATCTGACATATCTGACAGTGTTTGAATGGACAAATAATCACCCTAAAACCCAAAAGTTCAGAGAGTTATGCTGTCACCAGTAAAATATGTATAGATACAAATTTGTACATGAATTATTCTCACCCGATGAAAATTCTGCAACACAGCAGTCTATGGGGGAACACTGGAATGATCTCTTAACGATTTTTACTTTTCTAAAGCACTTAATGATCACATTGAACTGCAAATTTTTCAGGGCATCATGGGAAATCATGTAGCTCACATATTAAAAGAAAATGGAAATATTGTTATACGATGCCTCTAACAATATCCACGCACATTTCAGACTATGCCCTTGTGTCCATTTGTTGGCATAACCAGACTTTTGATATGATATCAAATTAATTCTGGCAGTGCTAATGACTTCATTGTTAAGACGTCGGGAAGTTTATTTTCCGGATGATCGGTTTGTGTGTCAGTGATAGAGATAATTAGGAGCTTTTGATTGAGCAGACATAGACGTCGTTACGTCAACTGGCTCGCTACGTGAACGCAACGTGACTGCCCTAAACGGAGGCGTCGTGGCTGTGTGGGTAAGGCCGGGCTTTCCGATTACGAGGTCTTCGGTTCGAATCCTATCTTGGCCGGCGTTTGTGTCCTTGAGTAAGACACTTCATCTGCACCTCTCTTCACACAGGAGTATAAATAGGTACCTGAGAGGACTGAAAACCCATTTGTGAATGAATCATCTCCCCGTCATCTCCTAGGTGGAGCACATTAATAGTCAAGCTTGAAGCCCAATAGTTCTGGTAAAAGGTAAAGAAAAAAGAAATTCTTTGCAATTATACATCATCCATCAATGCCCTAAAAATTGCTCGCTCTGAAACTCTCCCATTGTGGAGAAATTACTCAAAATGTCAATATTGACATTTCCCAGGTATAATGTACATACCGCTACGTGTTTAACATCACAAGTTGTTGCTAAAACAATTTTCAGTGGATCTGATGTTATTTTCTGATATTTGGGGTGACATAAAAGTTGTCTGTTTGACCAAAACTTACTTGGGCATTAACATGGGTCCAATAATTAGGGCGTAAATGTGAAGTCGTGTGAGACAACGTTTACGCAGTGATACAAGACGATGTACCCGCACCTTTACCTTTTTTGTTGAAGTCTGTGTCGATCCAACTAGAAATAATTTCAATAGACCTTTTTGCCCGAGTGATTCAAATTTATGGATGCTTCTGTTCTGGGGAGCTATAGTAACGAGGTTTGCCATTTATCTCTTATAAATGAATGAAGCACAATTCTTGGAATCCATATAGTCTGCAAGCATTACTTGTTGCTATGGCTGACAATTTCTGGCAAGCTTTCAAATTGTCATGAACAACCTTTTGTTTAAAAAAATGCATAAAATTTGAATATGTTTGTAAACAGGAGTATTATCGATTATTCTAGGTTTAGATAATTATGGCGTCTTATAAGTGAACAAGGTGCTGATTCGAGAACAACAGCAAAACCACGGTAGACATGTTCTTGACTTGGCAGTGGACGAGGGAGATGATGTGACGCATGAGCAGATGTTCATGGTTATGTGTAGGGGATGTATGGTTCCCCCGATTAAATTGTCTCTGTTCTTATTGGTACGGAATAACCTATAGGCTATTACATAATATTCTTATGTCTAAGTGCTTTGTTTTTTGGATGAAATGCTTTTTAAATGTTCATTGGGATTTTTAAACTTCCCATGATTCTCTGAATCGTTCATGACAGTCTGTTCACGTGTGGAACGTAATGTATATCGGTTGTCCGGCAGAAGGGCCCTAACATTATGTTCCCGACAGAAGGGCCTTAACACTAAATTTTCTCTAATTTGAGGAATATTGCTTGCTTGATATTTACACTTAACAGACTGACAGAAGGATCTAAAAATATCACACTACTTTGCTTTCATGTGAAAAAGCCAGAGGTTTTCAAGTTAGAGACCCCTTAATTCTAAGGGCCTTCTGTCGGACAATCGATTGCATGCTTTAACTCTCCGAGACTTCGGAGTCGCAGTCAAATACACTGGCTCCGGTGACGGCACTGCATGCATAGTGTGAACTCACCCGCAAACTTTAGCGTGTAAATGATCACCATGCCTCTGCCTGTAAATAACATCTAATAAACTCAGATTTACAATATAGAAAATCATGTAGTTGACATCGCATGCAGGCCACAAAGTCATTTATCTCCATAAATCGAGCAGGGACATTGATAAAATGGGAATTCGGTGTTGCATGCCAAGTGACACTGTTCATACATATTTATGGGTATTGCGTAAACATAAATCACGGATAATGTTCCCCGCCGTAGTTTCCATTCAATTCGCGTGCCGGTAGTTCACTTAGGGCAATCATCTTCGCTCGAACGACATTATTAACATGTCTTTGACTCAACAAGCATGCAATATCGCACCTAGGATATTGTGTGCGGGTTTACCGGGTCCCACACGCAGATTGTTTATTTTTATTAGGATCAAGCGACCGCTTCCATCTAATACCAGTTCACTCGTCAATGGAATGACAATTATATCTGCCCTGAAATAAATCACAATAAAAGGAGGTCTTGTGAGCTCTGTTAGAAGGCAACGCTTTCGACATTGATCGAGTGCACCGTGAGCAGGACCTGCACACAACGGGAAGATTCCATATATAGTGATATTTTGAGAATATTTACAGCATTTTTGATTTTCATGACCACATTTGGCAACTTGAAGACATATTTTGTGGTCATTTTATAGCACCTTGAAGGTAATACGCACAAGTAGTCAGATAGAGTGAAGTCTCCTCATTGACTTAAATGAAGGTAAAAATGATGCGTATCTTACCGGGCTGAAGGCGTATACACACAAGATTATATCCCTTCTAATTCATAGAGAAACGATAAATTACTCCAGTCTTCCAATTATTATTTTATCACCTGTGCTGGTAGGGCTTCTTCAAAATGACCATAAAACAAATGTTAATGCAATATTTATTGGGATAGCAGACTGTACGGACGCGCTCAAGGGCGTTTATTTGAAGATCTTATGTAGATATGAACACATTCTCGTGCCGCTCAGCCGCTGGTAGAATGTTGTTAGCATGTGCACTATAAAAAGAGCAGTGTTAGATTTAACACCACGTGTGCTAAATTTAACACTACTCCAATTTCCATAGAGGACCACACCGAGAGGTACACTGTGATGGTGTAGAAAATTAGTCACCTGACAATTCTTGGTGTTAATTTGACACTGCAGCTGGTGATATTTTTTGACGCTGCGCTGGTGTTAATTCAACAATGACAATACATGGTGTTAATTTGACACCGCTTCTGGTAATTGTAATGGTAATACCGGTCCAGTATTGTTTTAACGCCCGTGTGTCATCGGCACAGAAATATAATGGTATCTACCGAAAATGACGTGGTTGAACTTAAAACTGACAAACAGAGAACGTACCAAAAAAAAAATACTATAATTTTGATTAGATTTATGTAATTCAAACAAGAATAGAAACTCTACCTAGACCAACGCAACAAAGCTGTCAAATTTATTTTGTCTTCATGATTCTGTAGAGTTTTAATTAAGTCTGAAACAAATAAACAAGAGTACCAAATAGTTCCTCTTGTATTTTTATATCTTGTCTGTGTTTGCAAAGTTATGACAATTGGATAATGTTAATTCTCTACATTTTATAATGACATACAATATGTCGTTGTTTTCAATTTGAGTTAAATAAACTGAGATTATCTGTTTGTTAGTCGAGGTACAGTAAACGCAAAACTCAAACACACACAATTACATGTACTGTAAACAAAAACACAAACATACAAACACACAAACCCATTCTCATACATGAATATACGTACATTTATACCATAGTAACAGACACACGATTCTGATGTAGCACATATCTCGGTACCCGCCGTTAAGCTCACGGTATAATCATGCGACTAATTTATGGCTACGTTAAGTGACTAAACTTAATCGAACGGGTAAAATCCGCCTGGTATATATATTACTTTTGTAAGTATCGTTACAATCTAACAAGTACTCATTAATTTGGTTAATTTGTCGAACTTCCTGTACAAGGACGTAAAACAGTAGAAACTTGTGAAATACAAGCCATCGGTTCAGCTTGCTATTTCCGATGATATTTACAACCCCCATCCATCTTTTTAAACCGTACCTATATTGACGATTGCCAAGAGGCTATGCGATAAACGTTTGAGCATGAAACAGTGTAGAGTTGGGGATTATAAGTTACACCCCCACCCCACTCCCCCTGAGTCCCAGTTACAACTCACAGCATGCAGAATGGTCTGTTCTATAAGTCTAAATCCAAATTGATAAAGTGTACACTTTAACGTCAGAAGGTCGGACAACCGTACGATATCATCGTTTCCAGGAAAATGTTAAATATGTTTAAGAAAATGTAACGCAGTTTCCTTTTTGCACACTTAATGCAGTTTTCTTCGAATGCATTATTGCAAAAAATGCATTTTGACGTCGTACACTTACGGTAAGTAAGTGGTAATCGCAAAGGTTATTCGGATTCATGTGTTAAAATGTTTCTTACTGATGTCGATGTCGTGTGGATTCAACCACATAATTCACTATCACCTGAATCTGACAGTCTGACTTTACCGACAAAAGATATTTGATCAATTTAGTGTTCCCATTTTTTTCTGGGTCACACTGTCTAGGCCAAAATGACTTTTCTTTACAAAGGGTTAAGACTTTTGATTCCATATGTTAACACAGAATATAGACGATAAAAATGCTTCTAGTTTGTTTTTCTACATTCATGTCAAAAACCCGTTCGGTCTATGTAGAAACTGTTAAAGATTAGATTAATTAATCGAAACTTGTTTTGGATTAAACTTCATTTGTTATTACCTCAAAATCATCCATATCGTCGTATAGCAGGTTATTTATTTATGAAATACACGTTTATTTTTTTATTTCTTTTAATTTGTAATTAATGTCCGTTGAATAAATCTGGTAAAATTTGCTGGACTACACATGTCTTCTTACATTATACCAGTATAGCGTGGCAGTGTGGCACTGCTCTCTGTTTTCAAAGGAAGATGAGGAAAAAACGGGCGAGTGTGCAAGAGAACTGTTGCAAGAATTCTACCTCGGGCTTTAAGCGATTTTGTGGTGAATATCGAAGGAGGCGTGTTGTTTTACATACTTCCCGAGGCTAAAGTTTCAAGTAAGGGTTTCTTTTCGTAACCTATACAAAATGTAAAATCTCCATGCCAAAGAAAGGGTGACATCTCTACTGAATGTCAGATGCGGTTATTTTGAGATTTTCGTTTTGGTTCCTGTTGGTAAAATCATTCTCTGTATTGATTTATCTGACAATGAGATGTTTTCGTGTTAGTGTAACAAGCCCGTAACTTATAGCTGACGCACGCGGAGACAATCAAATCGCCGTCTTGTGGTGGCGAACTGTTTGCTAGACATTCGAGTTTTAGATGGCGGTCGAAAGCCGACCCAGGAATGCCGAGAGAACCCCCTCGGGAAAAACTCATTTTCCAGAGACCCATTTCGATTTTACGAACAACGCCGGCGGGAAATCTGAATTCTAGACGAAAATTGGTCAAAAGGTGAGCAAAAATGCTGTTCGGTGCTGAGGCGATGAATCTATTTTACAAGCTAATGCGTCAAAATAGGGTGCTTTGTGTCGAATAATTTATTTTGGAAGTGCAGGAGAAAATGTTTTACACTTTTTTTCTGGAGTGATTTACGGGAGAAACACTAACGGGTTATGTCCCATTTCCTCCGCAACGTGAAGGCAACAGATACGCAGTCGTGAGATAATCTCAAACTGCACATGCCTTCGGCACGGATCTGTGTATCATTACATGTAACAATTGCTGCATACTGTAAGACATTCCAATTGCGACACATTGTCCAGTATCTAATTTCAGATTAAAAGTGCATAGTTTCTTTAAGAAGCAGTGATTGTTTTCTTCAAAGCACCATTGCTCGACCAACATTTCGTTGTTAAAAAACGAAACCAGATGAAAAAAAAAACAAGTCAGTGTACAGTTACTTGTACGATAATGCCAACGGTTGAGTTAATATATTTTGCATGCGAGCTCTTCTGTTCTGGTTCTTTTCGTTTGTTTCTTTAGTCACGCGGGATAAGGAAAAAGGCATCCCGTCAAGAAAAAATGTGATCCTGTCTATTGAAGGTAAATTCATAATGTATAATTCTCTTTAATTAGAAAAACATCATTAAGTCACTGTAATTCAATTTAGGCTAATGTTGAAGTTTTTGTTTCTTTCGCTGCAAGCAGGAAAGTATATAAAGGTGCCAGACAAATTAAGTTTATTCTCGGCTTCTGCGTGCACTCATGAAGTGATCTCTCTGTCTTTGAAAAAAGACAACAAGGTTAATCATTATAGAGCTTCGGTAGTAAATAAGCAATTAGGTCTCATTCTATGGAGAGGAGAGAAGAAGAAGAAGAAGAAGAAGAAGAAAGAAGAAGAAAGAAGAAGAAGAAGAAGAAGAAGAAGAAGAAGAAGAAAAAGAAGAAGAAGAAGAAGAAGAAGAAAGAAGAAGAAGAAAAAGAAGAAGGAAGAAGAAGAAGAAAGAAGAAGAAGGAAAGAAGAAGAGAAGAAGAAGAAAGAAGAGAAGAAGAAGAAGAAGAAGAAGAAGAAGAGAAGAAGAAGAAGAAGAAGATTGCGCACTGGGTTATTCAAACAGAACAGCGAAAATAACACAATTGCAGTTGAATAGTGGGTCTTTCGTACTTTTTGGTTGAAATCTGTATGCTCAAATTTATTGTTTTCCAAAACAGGGTATAAAATTCCATTCATTAAAAAAAGTTTGGACATGAACTGTATTCATGCACACACACACAACAACACACAACACACACACACACACACACACACACACACACACACACACACACACACACACACACACACACTCACTCACTCACTCACTCACACGCACACACACGCGCGCACACACACACACACATACACTCACACACACACACACACTCACACACACACAAACACACACACACAATCGTTATAATAACGTTGAAAGCATCAACTTTGAAAATTTGTTAAAAAATCAGAAATTAATTAGAGAAGATTTTAACTAACATTCTATCATAGAACAATTTATTATTCCTCAATTGAATTATCTCCAGGAGATATAGTGTTGACCAGCGTTTTCTCAAGGGAATTCCCCTTAAACAAATTCATAGCATTTTCACGGTAATCTGTGCCTGTGTTCTTATTTCAAAGCCGCATTCATGTCATATAGTTCTTACCAACTCCATTAATTTCTTTCATTGTACCAGCAATAAAAATCCAATCAACCCCTTTCAGAAAATTTCATTTAATACATGTACTTAATCAAATCCACCCCTTCTTGGCAACCGCCCACTCAAATTAACATTTCTTATTCTTTGGGTTGGGTCGAATGCACATTCTTGGATTTCTCCCGTACTTACATATTTGCACCGCAAAGAATGCAAATCTAATTCCCTGTGTCTGAAATGGTGCAATTTTGACCGCTCCGCCAATAAATTGGCACTATACATGAAGGTGTTGTTATAATTGTTACATCAGACGTGGGGGTGCACGGTTGCCCCCTTTACTGATATTAACGTGGAGTTCATAACCCCATTTACGTCGGAGTATACGAAAAAAAGTTTGATAAAACACTTACCTGTAGGCAATCCTGATATTTTGTTTTAATATTGGTTACAATTTGGGTTTTAAAAGCATACGTCGATATTTTCCTGAAGCGGAGTATACATGTATATTTATTGTAATGTAGGAGACATAATACGCGTATTCTGAGCAGTTGGGGCAAAATTGAATGCATTTAGTTGACAAATAAATTTGAAAGGAACCGCCTTCCATACCTAAATTTTCTGCTCATCGTGTTTGACCCGCGTTTGGGCTATGAATAAGGGTGATTGAGTTTGTGACGTCTGAACTATGCGTAAAGATATCAAACGACGATATTAACCATGCGTCCATGGCTATCTTCGCCAAAGATCAAATATCATTGCAGTTGCGGATCCAGAATTTTCCAAAAACGGGATGTCTTCCGGCATTCTCTAAGAGGTAATTATTTATGTGGACTCCCCCCCCCCAAAAAAAAAAACATTAATAAATAAATAAATAAAAATAATTCATGTGGGGCAGTCGTACACCGTAAAAGTATTAAACAGTTTTATAAACATTTTTCTGTAACAGTTTATAAACACTTACGCGTGCTTATCAGGAAATAATAAACACGTTTAATCAGAAATTATGTGTACCACCTATATGATGTCAAAAATTTGTGTTTATTTTTGGAACACCTGAACGCTTTTAATATGAAGTCTTAAACATGTTTACGTGTTTAGGTGTTGAAAATCATAAACACGTCAACAACATTTTTGTGCAGATCTAAACACTTGAAAATCATAAACGCGTCAACAAACATTTTTGTAAAGATATATACACTTAAGTGTTTTGTTTCTGATTTTCAAGACCTAAAAAGGTTTAACATATTTATGATTTCGTATTAAACGTGTTCAAGTGTTTATGAAGTGTTCCAGAAATAAACACGAACTTTTGACATCAAATAGGTGAAACCCAGAAAACGTGTTTAAGTGTTTATTAAGTGTCACAGAAAAGTGTTTATACATGTAACTGAAACTAAAACTGAAACTGAAATGACTTTATTACCAAAATGAACATATTTACAAGTACAATCATAAGATACGTGTACACTTGCTACACAAATTGGTAAAAGGACCCTACAGAAATAGCAATACCGCTACTAGGGTGTAGGCCCCTTTGAACATGAATATGTTAATACATGTACATGAAATACATGACTTTGAATACACATAATTATGGCAAGAAACAAAATAAAAAATATGAGTTATTAAAATACAACAACAGCATATTTACAGTTATTGGTATTTACCTACAGTAATGATAACAATGTAAGCATTAGACAAACTTGCATAACAAGTGTTGTTTAGTACTTTGACAGTGAAGCATTTTGAGCTGACAAACCCGAAACAAAGTCCCCCCCCCCCCCTTATTTTTCTCACTTTTTCTTTCAGGCCGATAAAGGGAGGTGGTGGTGGTGGGAACAAAGGGGGGAGGGGAGGGACGAGACCGATTCTCCCCCTGGATCTGCGCCACTATCACGATTGTATACAGTATCAGAATGCCGTGGCGCGTGGGCATCATTCCACGCGGTTCATCGTAAATTACCTCCCACCCGTGGTCGTTATGAGATCATAATTCGTGCAACCTCTTCATCTCCGATCATTCGCTTACAATCTTTAACAAGCAAGTTATCGATCACTCCTATCACGATATCATCAAACTACCCAGTGGTTGGTCGATTAAAGGCATTGTATAACAATGTTTTCAGTTCTTTCAGAAAATCTGAGCTAGATCATTCATAATCAAAATCATAATATAAATTATCTTGATGTTCAATCAATTTGGAAATTGGCGTACGTTCAACACTCACAATATATATGTACAATACAAGTACAAAACATATAAACAACAAATACATTAGGCCTATACATGAAAAATGAGAACATATAAGACAGGTCGACAGCACTTTAAATGAACTTGGGTACAAATTAATTGTTATAACACTGTGAAATAACTTGATTGATAAAGCTGGAGGTATAAAAGGTAGAAATTGACCATACATGAACATTTGGGTTTGGAGTATGCAGCACAAGATGTACAATTACCGAAACGCAATTGAGTGACGGCAAGGAAAAATGAATGTATAAATTTAAACTTACGATATCATGATTATGAACATTTGACAGATTTGGGTTTACGGATAGTGTGAGAAATACTTTAGAGTTTAGCAGATATACACTGTACATATTCTTCATAAATTCTACATACGATTGGATAGGTGTTATCATTACAGCAATGAAGGAAATTATGTTTTGTCATTAGATGATTCCCCATGCTACTAGTGTCTCTGATAAGATGTAATGAATGAAGCCCTCAAAAAATTGCAGTTCAAAACAATCATTCCATGTATGTGCTTTTAAAAAGTGAAATTCATTGAGCGACCATTTCAGTTTTCCCCCATAGACTGCTGTGTTGCAGAATTTCCGTTAGCTGACAATAATTCATGCATGTAGGCCTATGTCGATTTTTATCTGTACATATTTTACAAGTGATAGCTCCGAGTGACAGATACATATTTGTCAGAAATTTGGTGTTCTATGGTGTTTATTTGTCAAATTCAAACACTGTCAGATATATCAGATAGCAAATTTTGACATTTTATTAATGGGGCTTCCACGATGTTATATTGTGTCTTTAAAGCTACCGAGTGCGTTTGCTGGAGTATATAACCGGCATATAAACATTATGATATCATCGCCGGAGAAAGAAAATGGAATTGAAACTGTGGGTGGGTGTATAATGGTTTGGTTTAACTGCGTGTGATTACACAACTGTCTGTTCGGAAAATTGAGATATTTTGATGTTTGCCCTTGCCCCAAACGATGCCGGTAACATTATGTATTGTCATAACATAAATAAATGAGCTTTACCTTGACTATATTATTGCAAAGGAGTGAGAGCCTTGTGATCATGACAATCAAAAATAATAAAGGAATTGTTTGTCAATTTTTTCCTGTTATAAAAAAAAAAATGTGGGATGATGCCGGAAACATTATATGGGCAATTCCGTGAATTATTGGACAAATCACAAATTATATAAATTGGTCTATCGCGAATCGTATTACATTTTAATGGTTTGAATGGGTATGAATCATGAAGAAACAATGGGGGACATCATTTCTACTCTAAATTTTAAGTCTTCAACAACACCCTGTAGGAGAATCAGAACCATACATGAAATACCACATGTGGGACTAGTGTGACTAAATCTCAGTTTTATGAAAAGTTATCATTTATTCTGCAGTTTTTTTCCATTCCAATAGTGTCT
>JZLH01S0080440.1:29205-37376 GCA_001188425.1 Eucidaris tribuloides | reverse complement strand
ATACGATTGGATAGGTGTTATCATTACAGCAATGAAGGAAATTATGTTTTGTCATTAGATGATTCCCCATGCTACTAGTGTCTCTGATAAGATGTAATGAATGAAGCCCTCAAAAAATTGCAGTTCGAAACAATCATTCCATGTATGTGCTTTTAAAAAGTGAAATTCATTGAGCGATCATTCCAGTTTTCCCCCATAGACTGCTGTGTTGCAGAATTTCCGTCAGCTGACAATAATTCATGCATGTAGGCCTATGTCGATTTTTATCTGTACATATTTTACAAGTGATAGCTCCGAGTGACAGATACATATTTGTCAGAAATTTGGTGTTCTATGGTGTTTATTTGTCAAATTCAAACACTGTCAGATATGTCATATAGCAAATTTTGACATTTTATTAATGGGGCTTCCACGATGTTATATTGTGTCTTTAAGACTACCGAGTGCGTTTGCTGGAGTTTATAACCGGCATATAAACATTATGATATCATCGCCGGAGAAAGAAAATGGAATTGAAACTGTGGGTGGGTGTATAATGGTTTGGTTTAACTGCGTGTGATTACACAACTGTCTGTTCGGAAAATTGAGACATTTTGATGTTTGCCCTTGCCCCAAACGATGCCGGTAACATTATGTATTGTCATAACATGAATAAATGAGCTTTACCTTGACTATATTATTGCAAAGGAGTGACAGCCTTGTGATCATGACAATCAAAAACAATAAAGGAATTGTTTGTCAATTTTTTCCTGTTATAAAAAAAAATGTGGGATGATGCCGGAAACATTATATACGTGTAGGCCCTATAGTCGTAACATGAATAAATGAGTGTTATCTGTTATTGTAAAGGAGGGAGAGCCTTATTGTGATTATCACAATGGAAAATATTAAAGGAATTGTTTATCAATTTTTGCCACTTTAAAAAAATCTGAGATAAATAGGGTTTTACTTTCTCTAACATACTGTGAAAATAAAGGCCTGAAACATGTAATTCAAAAGGATCCTGAAATGCTACAAGCAGCAATATCTACGGGTGACCGATTTTACCATACTCAATCTCCTTAATGTAATGTAGTGTTGTATTAAATTCTGTCACAACGGGTTTCTTCATGGTATTATTCATTCATTCTTCATATCGACAAGCATAATTTGTAATCTTTTGTAAAATTGCCTATTCAAATTTCCATTTGGGCATCATTGAGCGTGATGGCCTGGTGGTTATAGCGTCCGCCTCACGTCCGGAAGGTCGCGTTTTCGAGCCCCAGCCGGGTATTACCACTAAGACTTTAAAAAAATGGTACCTTCTGCTTTCTAACCAGGCGCTTGGCATTCTAGAAAGAAGGAGTCTATGTGAAGTGGCTATACCTTGAATAAGACTTTATTATTATTATGATTATTATTATGCTCAGTCATCAAATTTCTTTAGGTTAATTGTTCATTTTTTTAACTAGCCTCCAAAACATTACAGTACCTTAATGCATATACATTTAACAAAAATCAGTGATTCGTCATGTCTGTTCCAAGGATTGTTTTCACAGATATCGAACTTTGATGATAAACAAAGAAAATTAGACAAAGGACTTCTGATCGTGCGGATCTTTTTTTCTTGTTTTTAGTCTTCAGGTGTTAGTATCAGTTACATGTATGATTAAATAATATACTTGTCCCAAACACATTCAGAGAGCTAAATCAGGCAATTTGATGAATGATTTAGTGCAAAGGCCGATGAAGGCATGAGATCATAAATTCGTTCCTAGCTGAGGGCCACTACATCATTTCATGTATTCACATCAATATAGCAGATTCCAAAATGTCGGCATTAATAACACACAGTTACATCGAAGACAGTCGTAGACAGAAATCACGGCTATATCCTCTCACACCTTGACAAATTGCTATCGTATACATTCCCACCTCACACCCAATTTCATTATCTCGATTTATTACAGCAACGTAGTAACGCCTGAATTATTTTGCAGTTTTTATGGCGCTACGGTGATTTCCCTACAGACCAATTTCTCCTAATGAATTCCAATTTTACGGTTATTTCTTCGTAAGATATCTTAATAGAGATGCAGTCACCTGTGTGAAGGGTAATGCAGCCGTGATAAAAATGTCAAATCTAGGTGTCAAACAGTATCGAGATAATTACAACGCCTATCCACGGGTGATACCGTTGATAATATATTTTTTCCAGAGACTGTGAATCTGCGGGAATGACCTTATAGACCATAAAGCTTCACGCTAATCAGTCTAAGCCGCCTTTTTCTCTTCATATTTTGTACCGTTTTCAATTTGGATTAAAGGCCTCATTTGCAAACATCAAGGAACATTTAAAAAAAAACACCCCTCATGTCCTTGGGCTATTAATGAAGGACATGTCTGTGAAATCTGAAGATCAGTAATTACCTAGAATTTGAAAATTGCACTTAAAAGGAACTGTCACCATGGAGGTCCCTTTCGACCTCCATGCTTTCAGATAGACTCATCTACAACCCACTGAAAAGTAGTTTTATTTCGATAACCATGTATTGGCCTGTGAATAATAATCTACATGCGACTTGTGCATAAAATCTGTCATGTACACGAATGCATATGATACACATGTGAAAACAGATGCGTTGTAAGGGATTGAATGAAGACAAAAACTCAATATAATCACAGTCTAACGGTAACTCCACTAAAATTGAGTTTTCAGCTGTTTAACATTGCCAAAGGTTCTTAAATGGTATTTTCTTCTATATCCCACTGTATTTACACAATGTACATTTTAGGCATTCCAAAGAGACGCTTGGTCTTTAAAGGGGTGCTGTCCAGTAAATATTCAGCCATTATGGATATAATTAATGTTTCACCGATCAAATCTGTTAATCGCTACTTAGACTTTTGTGCTCTCTCAAAGGTCTAGCAAAAAACGGAATGTGGTGATTGGGTATGTTTTCATGGTGAAAAATATTCCTGCTTATAATAATAATATATAATAATTATTTATTTTTTTAGTTTACCCAGGGAAGCCACTTCAATCAAACAGACTGATCTTCCAGCGCCCTCATAAACATTAAATGCTATATTACCCATTTTTTTTCTTTCTCTGTTCTGAATGCGCGAGCGCCTGGCTAGAAAGCAGAAGGTACCATTTTTAAAAAGTCTTTGTATGACCCGGCCGGGCTCGGAACCCACGACCTCCCGATTGTGGAGGCGGACGCTCTATGCCACTCGACCATCACACCGGTATGGATATGTAATCACAGCTAAAATGTCACACAAACATGGGAACCAACAAAACACTTGTGATTAATTAATTATTTTGTTATATATAACATAACATGAAAACACGGTCGTATTTCGGTCGATTTAAAGCGACCCAGATCTTTGGAAGAATAATAAAAGGGTGACAAACTCAATTATACATGTTACTGTTATTATGGACCTGTTTTTCTAAATTATTTTCATCTCGATTAATGAAAGATCAAAGACGCTTTGGTGTTCTCTTGGTGAGAGAATTGTTTTACGTAAACATCATACATGTATGTTTAATAGCTTGTTAATAAACTCAAAGAACAGCGTCTGTACCTGGCGCTTGTTCAGGCCAGCCACTCTTTCCACTGGCCCGGGAAAAAAATCGGCAGAAGGCCCTAGCATATGTTCCCCCGCCAAAGGAAGCCCTTAACACTAAATTGCTCCTATAACTTGAAAACCGCTGACTTTTTTATAATGGGCTTTCTATCTTAGTCTGTTAAGTGGCAAATATCAAATAAGGCAAATATTTCTCAAGAATTATAGAAAGCCGAGTTAAGGCCCTTTTGCCGGAAACATTATGCTAGGGCCCTTCTGCCGACAACCGAGCGTGATTTGCTCAATTACCAAGTCACGAACAAACGGTCGATGACCATGGTTGCCGGTCATCGGTCAATGGCACCTTTCATAAATGAAGTTCGCTTTAGCGGAAACAGGCAGGTGTCCTTCCCGCAGGAGACAATTTCAATGCTCACAATGCTCAAGTAAGATCTTCGAAAGTTATATCGACACAAATGCATGTAAGTCTTATTAATAAAACGATGCAATTTCAGAACTGAATAACCTCGTAATGCCAGATGGACACATTGGATGTAATTAGTTTTGATTTTGCCCGCTAAGATTCTGGCGGTAACGCCATAGGCGTTGACTGTGTGACGTCACTACACAGTCGCGGCGCGTAGCGTTGTTATTTCAGTCAGATTTATAACAATTTACGAATTGTCCGAGCCAATACGTGTCTCGAGGTCGGTACATAAACGATAATATTTGCTTTAGTAATTACGTTGACTTTGACAGAATGCGATAAATCATCACTTTTGCCTATCATCGATCGAGGTTTTTTTTTTTTTAACCATTCGAACATGTCGATTGAAAACTGATTTTTTTATTGTCATTTTCAATATGCATTTGTGTATTAGTTGTGAAGAACTGAACAGCATGAATTTAGAAAATCATTTACTCGTTAAGGGAAATATAACTTTAAACAAAACTTGCTGCGTTCGAGTTTTGAACAGAAATAAAAAAAAAACAATCAAGCATTTGAATGAACGAGTATGTGACGCTATAACCTTGTTTTATTTTTTAACTACGAAGCAACGACGAAGTTTAGGCCGAACCATTTCCTAGAAGAGGGACTATACGTTTTTGTAAATCCGTGATGATCCTTTGGCAAATTGTGTATCTAAGCACTCATTTTTATATTAAAGTCACAATTCCATCTCATATAAACATGTAATACAGAACAATAGAACGAATTTGCAGCGGTAATTTCGCCAAAAATAAGCACAATCTCGCGTGCAATAGATTGTTCCCTGATTAAAGAGTCATTGACTACTTAGGCTCAGAAGATAAGGTGTAATCCATCTTGCAAATTTGAAAGTTGATGAGTGTTTTATTCCTATTGTTGTTCCAGGTTTTTTAAAGTGGAGCTTAAAGAGGCACATAGAAGTGACAATAGGACAAAGTATTCGTGGAACAAATACGCGACAGCTTTTGTTTCACTGCAGATTATTGTTAAAAATTATCTCAGTTAAGCAATATGAGCTAATATACAATTAATATATGAACGAATTATTACAGCTATTTACACACCAAAAACACTTTGTTCTTCAAAGAAGTGAAAACAATTAATTGCGCAAAATAGCATTGGCCAAAATTTATCTCCGAACAAGTTAATGCTATGATCGTTAATTTTGAAGGTGACCTATAAAAGGACCCAATATAAATGAAAAAAAGTAAAAGAAATATTTATTATATACAGTAGAAAAAACAATAACGTGTGAACAGTCGTTATGGTAGTTAATAGGCGGTGTGAGGTGTGGCAAACTGAGGAAGATATCGCCACTCGAGGGTGCCCTTTACGGCAGTTGGTCACACATTCTGGAATCCAACTTTCAATCATATCTTAACTAGGACTAAATCTGAAAAATAAAACAACGATGGACAGACGAATTATATAATCTTCAATTACGTATAAATTGCTACTTATACTGGTGTGGGTTTTTTTCTCTAAAGCTCCTAGTTTGCTTATTCTATGATGCGTTACACCAGAAATGAGTATGATAATTGTTGTTTCGAACAAGTAAAATAATAATTCGTATTTAACCCAGGGTAGCAATTCAGGCGAGCTCTTATACATTTATTTATTATTACCTTCTCCGTTCTAGAATGCCGACGCCATGGCGTAGAAAGGCAGAAGTACCATTTTTAAAAGGTTGTGGTCTCGAAGCGCCACGACCTTCCCGATCTGAGGCGGACGCTCTCACCAACTAGGTGCCATCACACATGGTATCGACGTTGGCACAGATTAAACCTTCTGAACACCACTAAACAGATGGCTGTTCCAAGGCTTTTGTGCTTGGTCTTTTTTGTCAAAAGATGAAGAAGGCGGGAGATGTCTTCAATTGTAAAATTACGAACATCAAGGACAATGCATGTAAAGATTCGAACAATTGTCGGATAACTGATTTAATTGAAGCACATCTCCAATTTCGCTCTGCTTGTATGAGGACGTTATCGTAGGCTCCATTTGCTTTACAATTTGCAAAAATGCCAAACAGGTTTGCTGTTTATCTCTGTGTTTGAAAATTAAATGATAAATTAGATAAAATGGCCTGATCTTTCATTTTGATGCACTCCGAAAAAGAGTGACAAACAAGAATTGAACCTGAACCTACTGATATCCGGTCAGTGGCACTACATAAGCTATATACTTCCGTAACAAGCAAATGACATGGTTTACGCGGTAAGTTACAAATATGTGATGAAGCAGAAAATTAGTCCTTAACGTCTGAGCTCATTAAATATTCAATAAACCCCCAAGAAGGAAACGAATATATTAATGAATGAAAATTTTTTGGCCAAGAGAACTAACAATAAGACCATGGTTAATGTTGAATCTTCGTGTTATCAATTACAATGATTAGGTCAACATGCTTGATTTTCTTGCAAGTTTTTGTACTACATTATATTAAATTGGCAAAATATACGTAGGATGGTTCTCTTAAATTTCCAGAATGACTCAAACATCTTTTTTTTAATTGCCATAGACATTGCAATCATTCCATATACATTTAACACAAGAATATTGGTTCTTGTAACCGCATTTAAAACTTAGGATTAAGGAGGACTAGTCGTTGGGACTGTCTATTAAACCAATTGCAGTCAAGAGGGTACTTACCATCATTAACAATAATATCCATTGAATATAATGGGCAAACGTAGCAGTTGTAAAATAGAGTATCCTTGTAAAGATCTTTATCCGCACTGTAAGTAAACATAACATACAACAACAACGTATTAAAGCAATTGTAATCTCATTGCTCATTTCTTCTTCTTTTCATCGCAATCATTAGTCGAAAATTTACCACATGAATTATTCTATTATACCTAATCGCTTAGCATGGTTAAAAAAGATAGGAATTTAATGTTAAGTATCAAAAAATGGATATGATTTTCGCTCCTTTAAACACTCTAAGAGAATCTTAAAGGCATTTTTTAAGCAATAATCTGAGCTATCAATGAGTCCCTCCCATGCTATCTCTGATTAAGGTCTGAAAATAGCCCTAAAAAAAAATAAGTTGAAAATCGATCTTAAGCTTTCAAAAAGTGGAAATTCATGAGCAACCATCCAGTTTTCCCCCATAAACTGCTGTGATCTTTCGTCAACAAATCCAGCATATACTGTCTAAAGTTTTGTGTACTATCCATACATAATTACAGAGCAAAGTTTGACATATTTTTTAAAAAATGGGGCTTCCACAATGATTATATCTGTCTTTAATCTCCTTGGATTTTATTTTTAATTCTATATGTCAAAAGTCATCACGAACTTATATATGGTGGTCACATCTTAATCTCAATTGAATGAAATGCTTGATTTCGGTGGTTTTGTCACATCAGCGATTGTATGTGACATACGTACTTTGATGGTAGTATTTGTTCTGCCTCTTCATACAACGTCATATAGAACCTCAATAAGCTGTAGAGGGTTGTAGGGAAGAAGCGCGATATTCTAAATTCGTTGCCTCGATCGGAACTTGAAATTTATGCCGGATGCGATATATATTAGCGGAGAGGACGGAATCGTCGTTGAAGGGACTGAAGTGAACTAAATGAATGTTACTTGCACATTCCTCGCTGATTGCGCCGTTTTTGCTTTTTGATTGACAAAGTTTGAAATGTCGTTGCCGAGCTTCCCCATCACAAATTGCTTGTGAAAACATTCCAATTAATCTTGGATGTTTCGTGAGTGGTCAGGTTCCTAAAATTTACTGCTTTAAAGATACAGTCCTGACACACAATCTAACCACAGAAATAAGTTTTAAACACAGAGTGCAGTAGGCTTATAATGTTGGCGGAGGAAAACGGCTGGCATTGAGTTTTTCATACAACTTAGAATGATTACTTGCATAACGGGAATTTTTTCAAGAGGGCAGCATATATGATTCTAGACAACTACAACATCTGATAATTACCCCAGGACAATTACCACATGGGGGCAATTCACAGTAGGACAATATCCTGAAACATTTACTCCTAGGGAAAATTAACCCGCAGAAAATTACCCCAGATGACAATCATTGCCCCAGGAAAAATTACCCTAACGCAATATCCCTAGGAAATATCCCCAGGGAAATTACCCCATGACAATT
>JZLH01S0080440.1:16705-26705 GCA_001188425.1 Eucidaris tribuloides | reverse complement strand
GTTGTGTGTGTGTGTGTGTGTGTGTGTGTGTGTAGTGTGTGTGTGTGTGGTGTGTGTGTGTGGTGTGTGTGAGCTTGTAAAAGAGTGTATTCAAAACCTTTTCGTCAAAATCCACGTATCAAATAATTCATACCCTTTACTAATTACATGCTTAATCATCCTGGGAAGTTCCTGTGGAATAGTAATTACTCGAATATACTCCGTACAATATGTCTTTACGTTTAGGATGTCCGCGGAAACATCATTCAGGTACATTAGTGCCGTAAATTATCATTATCTTTAATTGATAGTTGCAACGAAATGTTACACTACAACACAGGGCTCTACGATGTCACTGGATATCAAAGATTTTATGATGTGTTCCATTCTATTTAACGTTTAATGAATTCACAAATACATTTGTACTTTGCCAGAGTCTTATTTTGTAATAAAGTCAATTTGTACAGCATATAAACTGTCTACACATATTAACATACCGCTAAGTATTGAGTGAAATCAACTATCTCTCTAACACATCAGCTATAAAATTACCAAACACAAAAGATGGCTCAACTAAGACAATGTTTTTGTCATGGTTTGTTCAATAGTTGACTAAATTCTGACAATTTATAAGTCACAATGAAAAGTGACCAACAATATACTTTGATTTGAACTATAATTCCGGTGAGACATTCTTTACAATGTAATAGTTTTATGATAAAGTCTTCATGAAGACGTATCTAACTAATAAATCATCCTTGTCACAAATGTGTTCCTATGCCAGCCCACACTGTTCTTGAGCGGCTATAAACCTCACAACAATAATCCATCTTGCGGAAATAGCTAACAACAGTCCGCATCTCAGTTGAGATAACATAAACGGTCCGAAATTCTACAAAGTTGTTCTTTAAATAGTACACTCGATTCAAATGTGGAAGATAGCAACATTGTATAACGAGAAATTATAATTACTTAGGATTGTCTAGTTTATGGTGACAGGCCAGGTCAATTGAAGGTACCGTGAGAATACAAAGACATCCATCTATGATCAGAGAGCTTTATAACGATGAAGACAAAAAAACTTAAGAAATGAGAGTAGCAAATGGCATAACAACAGAAATAAAAGAAGTGGTGGAATTAACTGTATTTGTACAAAAACGACTGAAAGTAAACTGCAGCAATACTAAGTTAAGCTATCATTATTCATATTTATTATTATGCCATTATCAACATCATCATCATCACCAAATAGTAGGAGTAGAAGTTCGTAGCAGTAGTGTATGTAAGTGGTAGTAGTAGTGGTAGTAGTAGTAGTCGTATAGAGTCGGTAGTCGTTGGCTTAAGGGCGTTAATGTTGGGGGGTGCACGTGCACCCCCCCCCCCGCAGGCCATAGGAGTTCCACCCTAAACAAAAAGGAAAATTGCACCACTTTTTTTGGCTTTCAATGGCCTGATTTCCTCAACTTTGAATGGTCGCACCGCTCCCCAAAGATGTGCACCATCCCTGTCCACCTCCCGAGATGTGGACCTCTCATTGCCCCCAATACCAGCCTACCCCTTGGTAGTATCATGAAGTCGTATCGTAGTAGTAGTAGTCGTAGTCGTAGTAGTAAGTACGTAGTCCCCGTAGTCGTAGTAGTAGTAGTCGTAAGTCGTAGTCGTAGTCAAGTAGTGGTAGTAGTCGTAGTAGTCGTGGTAGTAGTACAGTGGTAAGAATAGTAGTCTAGTCGTAGTAGTAATATTATATATAATGTTTATCATCATTTTTATGATGATGATAATATGATGATGATGATGATGATGATTTATTGCATTATCATCATTCATCATCAACATCATCAGTATAGTAGACAGTCGTAGGCAGTAGTGGTAGTATGGTAGTAGTATGTAGTAGTAGTCAACGGGCGTAGGCTGGGGGTGCACTGGTGCACGTGGCCACTCCCCCCCCCCAGCGGAGGCCATATAGCTCCACCCCTTATAGCCAAAAACGAAATTTGCACCACCTTTTCTGGCTTTCAAACGCCTGATATTCTCATCTTAGTTCGCACCTCCCTAAGATGTGGGCACCTCCCTCTGTTCCACCATGCCGCAAGATGTGCACGCCCCCCCCCATGCCCAAACCAGCCTACGCCCTGGTAGTGGTAAGTAGTAGTCGTCGAGTGAAGTCGTAGTCGTAATATGTAGTCGTCGTCGTAGTAGTCGTCGTATAGAATTTGGAGTCGTCCGTAGTAGTAGTCGTCGTAGAATAGTCGTCGTCGTAAGTAGTACGTCGTCGTAGTGGTCGTAGTAAGTGAGATCGCGTATAGTAGTCCGTCGTAGTAGAGTATATTATTAAGTGTTATATGATAATGATGAAATGATGATGATGATGAATGATGATGTATTATGATGATGAGATGATGATGATGATATGATGATGATGATGTGACTGATTATTATTATGATTATTATTATTATTATAAATCATTATGAGATGATGATGTATTATATTATTATTATATATTAATAGACGATAAATTATTGTAGTAAGTTGTTGTTGTCATTAATTTTGTTGTTTTATGTTGTTGAAAATCTTCACTTCTACCTACAAAATCCTCTCACAGCAAGACAATTGCTTATTAAACTTCTGAAAGTAATTAGAGAAGAAAATTAATTTGGCGATACTTGAGAAACATCCTAATACGATGCAATCTATACAAAGGTGTTGTTGTAAATTTCTGCTGCCATTGATAACCATTGCCACACCATAGATAAATTTGTTTTTTTATATTTCTGCAAGGTCAGGAAGAGAGTTGATCATGACTTATTTTGTTGTACAGTATGGATCAATGAAACAATTAAGTCACTCGCATGGTTTTATTCAGTTACCTCCACATGCAGAAACAATAAGTAACCTGAATGTTTTTTGTATGCTGGCACGAAATTTTTTATTATTTTATAAATAAAAGATGTATTTTTTTATATTTCCCCAAAGGTCTGGATAGAGTTGTTCAACTATATTTTGTTGGACAAAATCTCGAGTATTGGATTAGGAGCAAATTAACTTCCTCGTGTGGTTTAGTAGTCACATCTAATAACAAAAACAGATAAAGTTTATCTGAAATTGTTTTGTACAGGTCAGTAAGTATTTTCATCATAAATTGCCTGTACATTTTCCCTCGAAATCCTAGAAGAGTAAGTCTTTTTTTTATTACTACTGATGCTTCTGAATGAAAATTATAGTTAGCAGTTAAGGCATCAACAGGAAAAGCAGCATATAATGATAGGGCAATCACAAGTTTGTGTTTATACTACATCATTGGTGAAATTCCTACTGTTTTAAAATTTCATTTGGCAATGCATAAGATTAAAAAGCAAAAATTGCGAGTGTTGGTTTCATTTTCCAGCCACAATCTGCTGTTAATAGATAAACTCCTAAACAGGCCCGAGAAACTAAAATCAATTGGATTATGTATATATTTAATTTCCGCGTCATTAACATGAATTTAAGAAACATTCTAATTACCATCAATCTAACTCTATCTGATTAATCTTGCTGCATTGATACCAAACCCACACTTAGATATATTTTTATATTCTTGCAAAGGTCAGTGAGAGAGTTGATCATCATAATTAGTTTTTTGTACAAATTCTCTCAGTATGGATTAGGAGGCAATTAAGTTACTTCGCAGTGATTAGTAGTTACCTCTTCAGGCAGAAAAACAATAAGCTAAGCTTAATGGTTTTGTAATCAGGTAACTAAAAATATTTCATTAGCGATTAATGATAACAATATATTTTTATCATGTTCTCCAAGGTCTGTATAGAGTTGATCAACATATTTGTTGTAACAAATTATCTCAGTATGGATTAAGGAGCCAAATAGTTAATCGCAATGGTTTAGTAGTTACCTCAATATAAAAAAAACAATAAGTTAAGCTGAATGTTTTGTATCAGTACTAAAAATGTTTCATTTCATTATAATATAAGATATAGATGTTTATGTTTGCTCCAAGGTCGGTGATAGATTGATCAACATATTTTGTTGTAGCAAATTAATCTCAGTATGGATTGGGACGGCAATAAGTCCTCGCGTGTTTAGAGTCGACATCTATAACAGAAAACAATATGTTACCTGAATGGTTTTGTATCAGGTACAATAGATATTTTATCATTTTTATGCTTCACCTTTTTTCTACAGAAATTTTTGATACAGGCAAATCAATGCTTTAATGTCCTGCTAATCTTTTTTTTTTTTTTCTGAAATGATAATTTATTAGTGGTAAATTAAACACAAATAGAAGCGTATCATAGAACATGTCATGATGCAGTCGCAATTTGCGTTAAAACTACATAATTGATTAAATTTCTACTCTTTCATCGCTTCCTTGTTGGTTTGCACCTGTGTAAAACTTAAAAGGGTGAACTTTGGCGCAGTTTAATTCAGTTTTCGCAGCCCAATCTTGCTGTAGTAATTAACTCACAAACTCGAGAAACAAAATCGATCCGCAATCATAAGAACATTCTATTACCATGCAATTAATTCTTTGCTGATTAAATTTTGCGCTGCCATTAATAACGCAACCCACACGTTAGATGTATTTTTATATTTCTTGTAAAGGTCTGTGAGTGCGTTTAGTGTTACCTCTATAGCAGAAACCAAATGTGTTTACCTGAATGGTTTTGTATAAGGTAAAAAAAATAACTTCAATTATTGTTATAGATAAAGAATTAGTTTCATGTTTTCTCACGGTCGGTGTTAGAATTGAATTATCATATTTTGTGTACAAATTATCTCAGTATGGATTAGGAAGCTATTAAGTTACTTGAGTGGGTTAGTATTACACCTATAACAGAAAACAAATAAGTTATTCTGATTGTTTTGTATCGGCCTAAACAGTATGTCCATTCATACATGTAAATGGCTCCCAATTAATTTTTCGCACCACAGAATCCTATAACATTAAGTCTTTTTTATATTCGGCTACTAATGCTTTTGAAGTGAAAATTATAGTTAGCAGTTAAGCATCAAAGGAAAGCAAGCATATCGGAATGACAATAACATTTTGTGTTTAATACTACATCAATTGATGAAATTCGCCACTGTTTTAAAATTCCTTTATGACTTGGAAGATTAAAAGCAAAATTTGCGAGTATTGTTCAGTTTCCAGCCCCAATCTAGATGTTATAATTAACTCACAACAACCTCGACAAACAAAATAAAATCGAGTCCCGCATCATTAAGAAACATTCTAAATTACATGCAATCTAAACTCTAATGCTGATTATAATCTCTGCTGCCATTGGAATAACGCAAAGCACACTTTAGATATATTCTTATATTTCTGCTGCAAGGTCAGTGAGAGAGTTGAATCAATCCTAATTATTTTTTTTGTTACAAATTCTTCTGCAGTATGGATTGGAGCAAATTAAGTTACTCGCGTGATTATAGTTACCTTTTCAGCAGAAAAAATAAAGTTTACTCTGAATTTTTGTGTCAGATACTGAAAAATATTTTCATTTGCAATTATAAATAAAGATATATTCATGTTCCCCGAGCTGTGAACAAGAGATAGATCATCATATTTTGTTGACAAATTATCTCAGTTATGATTAGAAGCAAATTAAGTTCTCTGCACGAGGTTTAGTAGTAACTCTACTACAACAGAAAACAATAAATAAGGGTAAACTGACATGATTGGGGGTAAGTCCTCAACTTGGGCCTGAAACATACTACCTAGAATCAAGTAAACTTATGCAGAGGATCTCCTGGAAAATCTTGTATCAAACGTTGACTCATTCAAAATAAACAATTTCAGGTATCAACTCCGTACACGGAAACCTTGCTGTGTGGCTGCCTATGGGCTTATTTTTATCGTCCCCGGAACAAAATTGAGATCTCCTATGTTTATGCTTGATTCTCCTTAAAGTAAACAAATTACAAACAAATCCTCCCAGGCGCGGGAGATCCACTCCTTGCTAGTGTATAGTTTGGTATATATCCAACTCATTGTTCTTGAGGCAATTTCAAAGTGTTCCCAATCATGCCAGCTAACCTTTAAAGCTGAATGTTTTTGTACTCGGCACGAAAAATGTTTTATTATTATTATATAATAAAAGATAATAATTTTTTATTTCTCCAAGGTCTGTGACAGAGATGATCATCATATTTTGTTTACAAATTATCTCAGTATGGATTAGGAGCAATTAATCCACTCGCACGGTTATAGATAGTTAACCTCATACACAGAAAACATATAAATTAATCCTACGAATTTTTTTGTGCGTCAGGTACTAAAAAATATTTCAATTATCATTATAAATAACGATATAATTTTTATTTTTCTCCAGTCTGTGATAGAGTTGATCAACATATTTTGTTGTATTATCTCAGTATGGATAAGGAGCAATTTGGTTCCTGGTTCCTCGCGTGTTTTAGTAGTCACACATCTATAAAGAAAACAATAAGTTATCTGAATGGTTTTGTATCATGTACTATTGTAAATAACGATATATTTTTATATTTCTCCTAGTTTGGGGCTATAGAGTTCATCATCATCATATTTTGTTTAACGAAATTATCTCCAATATGGATTAGGAGGCAATTTAGTTAATGATGTGGTTTTAGTAGTTGCCTCTAACAGGAACTTTTTCCTCAGAATCTTTTAACAGCAAGTCAAAATTGCCTTTTTTTCTACTATTGCTTCTCTGAATAATGAAAATATGGCTAAGGCAAAATTAAAACATTAAAAGGAAGCAATCATTGACATGTCATGACAGCAATATCACCTTGTGTTTAAAACTACAATCAATGATAAAATTTTTACTCTTTCCCTGCTCCTTGATAATTGGGGCAAGTTATATTAAAAATGAAATTGCGATGTTTTCCAGTTTTCCAAACCCAATCTTGCTGTTATTATTAACTAGCTAAACCTCGAGAAAAAAAAATAATTCGAGTCATTACGAAACATTCTTATTACCATACAACCTAACTCTTTGTTGATTAAATTTGACTGTCATATGATGAACCACGCCCCATTATATTTCTGGGCCATGTCTTTTATAGAGTGATTGTAATATTTTGTTGTACAAAATGATCTCAGTAATGGATTTTGGAGCAAATTGAAGGCCATTGAGTGGTTTATTAGTTCTTCCATAACAGAAACAATAAATTTATCAAAATGGTTTTGTATCCAGGTACTAAACATATTTTTCATTATTTCATGTGCTCACTTTTTTCTTACAGAATCTTTTAACACAAATCAATTGGCTTTATGCCCATGCTAATTGCTTCTGAAAAATGAAAATTATAATTGCAATTAAACATCAAGAAGGAAGGCCATCATAGACGTGTCATGATGGCAGAAAGCAACTGTGTGTTAATACAAAACGACACTTTGATGAAAATTCCTACTCTTCATCGCTCGCTTAATGATTGGAACTTTTTTTACAAAATATGAAATTTGGCCAGTGTTGTTCAGTTTTCCAACCCAATCTTCGCTTTTATTATTAACTGCTAAAACCTCGAAAAAAAACTGACACTGAGAAACATTGAATACCCATGCAATCTTACACTTTGTTGATTAAATTTAGACTGAAAAACCGTCTGTTCGGAGCAGTTTTTTTGAACATTTTTTGAATTTGTTTGCGTACGCCCTTCTGACGTAGGTCTACAGCGGACATATCTCGAACCGAAAAAGACTGATTTTTCGGTCTAATTAAATTTCCGCTGGCCATTGATAACCTCGCCCACACTATATATATACTTTTTATATTTCTCCAACGTATGTTAATACAGTGATTCATATTTTTGGTGTACAAAATTATCTCATTACGGATCAGGGGCAAATTACAACCCATAACAGAAACAATAATTGTTTACCTGAATGGGTTGTATCAGAAAGGCCGGCGCCAAGGTAAAATCTTAAGCTCGGCCGGAAAATCGTGGCGATTTGGCAACAAGCAAAAAAGGTCACTGTGCCCGAAGAACACTGATCCATGGTGCAAATCAATGTGAACAAGCAAAACAGAAAGTCATCAGGTCTTGAACAACCTGTTCTATGTGCAAAGCATGAAGACAAGCAAAAGGGGGTCGTATTACGCCCAAAACATTCCATAATGTAATACAATGTATACAAAGTGTTGATTAAATTTTGCGACATTGATAACACACGACCCACACTATAGATATAAATATTTTATTTTTTATTTCTACAAGTCTGTGATAAAGTTGATCATCAAATAAATTTTGTTGTACAAATTATTCTCAGTAGGCGTGGTATGATTACCCCCATAACAGAAAACAATAAATTTTTGTTCAACAAACTTTTAATTTGGCGTACTTGAGAAACATTCTAAATACCATCCATACAATCGTTCACTTTGTTGATGTAAGTTTCTCTGCGCATATGATAGCCACGCCCAGATCCATGCCGTATAGATAACATTTTTTTATATTTTTCTACAAGGTCTTTTATACAGTTGATACATCATATTTTTGTTGTACAAATTATCTTCATTAACGATCAAGGGGGCAAATTACAACCCATAACAGAAAACAATTTGTTTTCCTGAATGGTTTAGTAATCAATAAGGGCGAAGCTAAGTAAAATCTTAGTTGGGGCGAAAAATCCGTGGCGATTTGCAACCACAAAGTAGGCCCGAAGCAACATTGTTTTATGTGCAAATCGATCGAAACTGTCAAAAAAAAGGGGATCCTCTACGCCAAAACAATTTCCAATTACCAGCAATCTTGCCACAGTGTTTATTAAATCTGTGCTTCATTAATAAAAACTCCACACTAAAGGAATTTGTTTTTATCTGTGATGTCGTTTGATCATAATATTTGTTTGTACAAAGTTACAAACTTCAGTGCCACAGTTAATTTTGTTTACCTGATTGGTAGTAATCAGTCAGGGTAAGCGCCAAGGTAAAATCTTAGCTGCGGCTACAACAACGTGCGATTTGCAAACAGACAAATAAAAAGCGTCATCATACCGGAAAACACTGATCCATGGTGCAAAATCAATTTGACACAAGAAGAAAGGCATCATCGGGTTCCGGAGAACATGACTAGAGTTTGATCGCAAAAAGGGTTAACTCCATACAGGGGCGCAAATGGCATTTTAAAATGTATAGGGGGGACATCAGCATGCAGGAACCCGGCTGGTCATTTTTTTTTTGGGGGGGTGGGGGTACTAGCCAAATTAACTAAAGCCAAAACAACTTCTGACAAGCAGGGTGCAGGGGGCCGACGAAGAAACGAAAACCATTTTTTGACTCACCAATTTTTTTTAACCTGGCCAAATTACTAGCCAAACAACTTCTGACAAGCCGGGGGCAGGGCCAACGACGACCCAAAAACAGTTTTTGCCCAGGCCAATAAAAATGTTTACCTAACTTAATTACAATCAAACCCCAATCACAGACTTATGCAGCACATAGTAAAATCGTGGGGCACATTTGATATTCGTGTCTCCCGCCTCAAAAATCGTGCGGGGGACATGTCCCCTGTCCTCCCTGATTGCGGGCCCGCCCTGACTCCATGTACTTTGGAGCAAAATGGCATTCTTTGCTCGAAGTTTGTGCACGTACTTGTTTTTTGAGTTCTGGCTATCGATACTATATTGCTAGATAAATATATTAGATATGCAGATGTTAAATAACTCAGTTTTAGAAGAAAATTGAGTCTTAACACCGTTTTTTGCTGATCAAACTTTTCACATTGTTCTATGCCAATAGATGTGACAAACCAAACAAAAAGGGGGGTCATTATGTCCAGAAAGAATAATTCATCTTTGTGGCATATCCGTACCATGCCGTGCCATGGGGACCGTAAGTAAGTCTATGGCGAAGAATACTAGGGGGCTCGAGATTTTCATGTAGGTTATCATTAACATATGTATCATACTTACACATATAAAGTGCTTGAAATTAACAAGACTTGTAATTATCTGCGATGAGGCTATTAAATGTATCATGCAAATAAAAACCATGACGTGCCCAGGTATTCTTACAATATTGATGAAAAATAATTGGAATT
>JZLH01S0080420.1:60678-72032 GCA_001188425.1 Eucidaris tribuloides | reverse complement strand
ATGTAAAAGTACATGCAAGAGATTTCCCTATGTTATGATCTATATCAAACTTGTTATATGTAATTGTGGACTAATACCACCAGCCCAGATGGATAAGGTGTCACCATTGCACCAGACATAATGATAATGCATACAATTATCAATTTGTCTAAGTAAGTCACTTGGAAATTAAATTGGACATGGAAGTACATACTGGATATAAATCGGGCATAAATAATATAATTCTGCTGTGAGTGTATTTCTAAAACAACAACAAAAAGTAACGTACCGCCCTCTTTTCAAATACATAACTTTTAAAGAAATGGTTTTGAGCAGGAATAATTTGGCTAGTATATTCCTGGCACGTTGATTGACCTAACTTCTGATGTTGAAAATATGATTGTAGGACCGTCAAGTCATGCATGAGTGAGCACGCATTAAGGGCAAAAATGTCACTTTTCAAAAGTCACAAGGGTCATTTTGAGGGATTTGTGATGGCAGGATTTTGACAAGATTCTGTTCTGTTGAATGAGTTAAGTTCTATTTATGTTAATCTAGTATCATTTGACCACTCCACACCTTTTTGGGCACTTTCATGTAATATAAGTGCCTTGGTCCATGAGTTTAATTCAACAAATATTCCGTGCTTGCCGTCAATTTGAAATTGTATAATTACATTAAAGTTATTGTAAAAAATTGAAATCGAGTATTTCCAGCAAAAGTGTAATCTTTACATGTTGTAACGAACCAAATAAGAGGTTGTAACCCATGTCATGGATCAGCTGAGCAGCACTCATGAATAAACCAAAAATAGCCATTGATGTCCGAATTATTTTGGGCATAAGAGATGACTGCCTGTGACTTTTGAATAAGTGCATTTTTTCGCCTTTTAATACATGCTGACACTCATGCATGGCGTCGATGTAATGATTCATTATGTTACACAGAGGTTAGCGCAATGAGTGTAGGAAATGTTCATGCCAAATTATTTTGATAAAACTTATTTCTTAAAAAATCGATGGTAAGTTTCAAAAAGGGTAGTTTACTTTTGTTGTTGTGGTATTTAAGCTAGGGTGAGGAAGGCTATGAACGATTTGGTAAAATTACAGATATGTGAACATAATAACAAAAGGAAAGATTATTTACATCATCTTACATATTTAAAGGTATGGACCAAATTGATCACTGTTTTAAACAAAATATAGTCTTTGCTGCTTGGTATGAATGGTAATGCATTAAGAACATGCCATCACTAGTTGGTTGATTGCTGCAAACCGCCACCAAAATAGTTTATTTAGAAAAAGTGCATGTAACCTTAGGCAGGATATAAATTTTGTGATGTAATTTCTGCTTTTGTTTTGTTTTAAATACTGATTTGTAAATGCCACTAATTGCCAAATTGTGGAATCCATTTTGTGTTTTCATCTCGCATGGGAAGATTTATCAAAGCCAATGCAAAACTGGAAAACTGAAAAATCTGCATGCGGTAATATCAAGTATTGGTAGTGTAACCCCTGATACTACTGCATTACATTCTAATCGAGTCAGTTCATACATCTAAGTCTTATACACGGAGACCAAGTCCATGAAATGAAATGTTTTTGTCCAAAGGTTCTACCATAAATGTATTTTCCAAGAGGCAGTATACAGACATCGTCAAATTGTACAACTGTAAAAAAACTTTGCAGATCAGTTCTCCCAAAATCCAGATTTTTTTCTTCCATGCCTTGTACATTGATTACTGTATTTGTCCAAAACTTTTATTTTGAAAGTAGTCAGCATAATGATTGGCTCATATAACCACTGGACAATATCATTATTATAGTATTTTTGTCAAATTTCTAATCCTCAGGGAAAATTGGATTTGGTTCAAAGCATTACAGGGTACGGGAAGGTCACGTAACGGAGTTGACATTGATGAGTTAAGAAGTAAGCATGAAAGAATATATATTTTAGGTTTCAAACCCATGAAAATGTTTTTTGAGCAAACAAAGGTGACATAGACTAAGATGGGAGAAAAATATAAATGTGATATGTCACCACATAATACGAACAATATGTCAAAATGGTAGTTTTTGCAAGAATCAGGTAAATAGTCAAATTGGGTTAGAAAACTTATATTTGGATTTTGATAATTTTCTGAAAGTACCGCACATACCTTCTTACTTTCATCTGTCTAAATTTGATGGCCAGATGTGATGTCAGCAGTATGATTTTCTTGAAACAAACTTTGACTGTTTTTGCAGGAGCTTGAAAATTTTGCGCGAGCTTATCTTTATCTACATCGTGAAATTTACCGTTACAGTAAGTACCCTATATTGTTTGTCGTCCAACATCTTTAAATCCCCCTTTAATAATATTAGTAATGTATCACTATGAAGCTGATGTTTTGAGAAACTATTTATTGAGAGTAAACAGGATTGTCCAAATCCAAAAAGTAACGACCTAGGTTACCAAGATTTCAACATTACGGTTTCAAGTCCTCCCATTTCACACGAGTTGGCACTATCTTGCAGTGTTTTTCTCCATTTTCAAGTAATGAATCAGTGTGATAGTCCAAACTTTGAGCGGCGGCGGTTTTATGGGTTTGCTTCCATCCATCCTAGACAAATTATACACCAATTTAAAAGCTTAGGGTGCCTCTACTTTAACCCGTGAAGACGAGTGATGAATATCGATCGTCACTCATGGAGGTAATGGGAAAGTGTCGTTTTAAAGCGAAATCAAATCGTCTCCCAACGGTTATAGACCGTTATGAAAACACAATTTCCTTATTTTTGCCAAACTAATGAGTGCATTTCAATGGTGATTATGTCAATGAATCTTGAAGGGATAATAAACATACAGTAGGTTCATATCTGAGAGCCAAGTGCGAGTCCAGGTCTGAGTCGACGTCCTAGTGCCTTGTATTACAAGACCCAAGGCATTGACACTACTGGGTGCTGTTAGCTATTAGTAATAGTAAGATTTAGTTACCATGACAAATGAGTTAAATGTTTCTCAGTCATTTAACTGCTGGATAATATTAATGTAACTGCTTGTTATGAGCCAAAAGGTGTAGGAATGGGCGTAAGATGTACATGATTATGGGTCATGGTAATAAGAAACAAAGTAATTGCTAGATAAGACAGACGAAAATAGAAAGGACAGCGCAATAAGATGTAAAGAATTTGGGCTAATTTATATCTGTGGGTAAGGTAAATCTGTCTTGTTTGCTTTGTGAGTAGTCCATCAGAAATGTGTTTGTGTGTGTGTAATGGTGATGCCTAAGAGATTTGTTGGGTGGTCTCAGGATTGATGTGACAAATTAGCTTTGATGGGGGCATGCTTTTGCAGTCTTCTTATTAATGGCTATGCATGAGCTTGGGTATAACAATCTGGTAAGTTTTTGATGTTTTTTTATTTTGTATATATGAAGCATTTTAATAGTACACAATTGTGCCAGATGTTCCAATCTGTAATCTACAACACACACTGTATATAGTACAAAAATTATAGTAATATATTTGATCAATTCTAAAGCTTAAATAATAATTGTAGTTAGCTTTGAGAAACATAGCACTTCATGCCTTATTATATTTCAACTGGCAATTGGAAGAGAGAAAACTTTAGTAATTCCACAACAGTTGCTCAGAAACATTGTCAACTTAGTACTATAAATATTACTCTTACTGCGAGTTTTGTGAACCTTTTGTTCTCATAATAGTACATTAAAAAGTGGCTGTCAAATTTCGATGGATACATATTTCAGGATGAATAATCAGTCGTATAGAAAATGACAAACAACAACAACGAACATACATTTGTGATACATTATGTGATTAGCAATATATTCTTCCCAAATTTACCTTTAACCTTTATTTACATTGTGTTACAGATTTGATTTCTACATGTGGCTTTTAATAAACTGCGTACATAAATTCAATTACTATTTGTACTTATATTCAAATGAGACGTACTTATCTCATCATCCTTGGTGTGTTATCTTCACGTTGCATATTATACAACATTTGTTCAAGATTGTGTTGATTTTATACCGAACTGTCACAAGACAGATTCATTGAAGAAATAAGCTATAAATCAATTTCTACTTTGAACATTGAATAACTCCCCACCATAATGCACAGGACAGTGAAATAATTCCAATTTAATAAAGAGGAAATCACTGAGGGGAAACCTTATAAACACATGCAGCATTAATATGAATTGTTCCACCAGTACATATTGTGCACCGCTGCAAGAAGTGTCTAGCAAGTGCTCAAAGCAGGAAGGGTGTTGACAGTAAATTGTACTGAAAGAAAAGCAACAACCAATCTTCTGCCCAAACATAGTGATACAAGACCTAAAATCAACAATACTTGATTTAACATGAAATAGACCAGTGGATGTCCACGTTAGCAGAGCAATTTAAATTTATTGCTAACCATTCTAGCTAGGAGCATTTTGCTTACGACCTTCTGCCAGAGTGCACCATGAAAGGAAAATGAATGCTGATATATTTCCAACACAATCAAGACTGTTTTACATTGCAGTTATGGCTCACATTGGTGCCAGGTTTGATCATCGCCAGTCAAAAGATGGTGCTCTTCATTCCAACAATAGACTTTAAAATATCAAAAAATAATGCTAATAACTATGCCTTTACTATTGATCCAGACTCATTACTAATATGCACAGTAGTTAAGTTCTAATACATGAAACTAGATGCTGCTAAGGCCATGGTACATGTACACTAGAGGACAAATTTATTGCTTGGATGGACTTTGATGTTGCGAGTTAGGAAAGCTGTAAAGGTATTTAATTAATACATTTGTGCAACTCATTAGAAATGAAAACTTTTTTGCAATATCACTGTAAGGATTAGTCACATTATCTGAATTACAATCAATTATATACCAAACTAACATTTTCTCAACTGATGCACTGCTATATAAATTAAATCAAAGTAATTCAGAAAATATAAACAATAGTGTAGCACTTGAATGTAATTTTTTGCAGATTAATAGAATATGACAAAATGGTTGGATAACTACTTATGATATTGGTTGTGGCAAGTTGCTTAAATGTGATGATTATTTTTCTGCTTAATAATTAACATTTAAATACAGCAGGTGGTTTTAGCTAAACATGAGCCAGGCAGTTTGATCAATAGCCTGCTAGAACTATATGGCTGGTAAATAAAACTGGCAAAGGTGAAAAAAATAAATATATTAAAAAGCAGTCGGCTAGTGTTAACAAAATGGTGAATACAAAACGTAACAGCCTCACAATATTAGTTCAGGAAAATGGCAAAGTATTATAATTAATCCATATAAAAATACCGTCGAATAAACAAGAACGCCATAAATGGCTCTGTATGGGGCTTATTTTTATCGTCCCCGGATAAAATTAAGATACTCCTATGTTTATGCTTGATTCTCCTTAAGTAAACAAATTACAGACAAATCCTCCCAGGTGGGTGATCCACTCCTGCTAGTGTATAGTTGGTATGTATTTCAACTCGTTTGGTTCTTGAGGCATTTTCAAGTGTTCCCAATCATGTCACTAACCTTTAAGCTTCATAGGCCTGCAATTTCATTTAAAGTATCCATTTATATAACAAGTCTTTCATCCTAATTACTCCAAAGATTTTGATTGTAATGTCTGTGAGTAGGTGCTACTGATGTCATGATTTAGTCTACTTTTATTTATGTAACTTTGGTTAACTTTGAAATTGTCCTATGAGAAATGGAAACAATGAATGCTGATATTGATATATTATGTATAATTGGATGGTTAATTTTATCAGCCTTTGCTCCCACAAGAAAATAAATATTTCAGTAATGGTTCTTTTTCACAATGGTTAGAGGTGCTTATTTGGACTATTGTAAGTAGTGTTATTAAATGTGCATGCCAAATATATATTTTACATAAAAGTAACTCAATGTGATTACTCAGAATTTATTTGTCCATTTGTTACATTTAAGCAGCTTTTGCATAAGTCATGTGCCTTAATTATGTTATAGTACATCTATTTCTGTATTGCTTAATGTGTTTGTTCAATTTCTCTCCATGTGAAAAGTACAATGCAAGAGGATTTCCTATGTTATATCTATATCAAACTGTTTATATGTAATTGTGGAGCTAATCCACCAGCCAGATGATAAGGTGTCACCATTGCACCAGACATATGATAATGCATACAATTATCAAATTTGTCTAAGTAAGTCACTTGGAAATTAAAATTGGACATGGAAGTACATACTGATATAATCGGGCATAATAATAAATTCTGCTGTAGTGTATTTCTAAACACAACAAGAAAGTAACTACCCCCTTTTTCAAAATACCATAACTTTTTAAAGAAATGGTTTTGAGCAGAATAATTTGGCAAGTATATTCCTGCACTGATTGACTAACTTCTGTGTGAAAATATGATTGATCCGTCAAGTCATGCATGAGTGAGCACGCATTAAAGGCAAAAATGTCACTTTTCAAAAGTCACAAGGGTCATTTTGAGGGATTTGTGATGCAGGATTTTGACAAATTCTGTTTCTGTTGAATGATTAAGTGCTATTTATGTTAATCATGTATCATTTGACCCCTCACACCTGTTTTGGCACTTTTCATGTATTATATGCTTCCATGAGTTTAATTCAAAAATTTCCGTCCTTCCTCAATTTTGAAATTGTAAATTCCATTAAGTTTATTGTAAAAATTGAAATCGGATATTTTCCAGCAAAATGTATCTTTACATGTTGTACGAACATAAGAGGTTGTAACCATGTCATGGTTCAGTGAGCACACTTCATGAATAAACCAAAAATACCATTATGTACCATTATTTTGGCATAAGAGATGACTCCTGTGACTTTTGAAAAGTGGCATTTTTTCCTTTAATACATGCTCACTCATGCATGGCGTGATGAATTGATCTTATGTTTACACAGAGGTTAGCCAATGAGTGTAGGAATGTTCCTGCCAAATTATTTTGATAAAACTTATTTTCTTAAAAAATGATGGTAGTTTCAAAAAGGGGGTAGTTACTTTTGTTGTTGTGGGTATTTATGCTAGGGGTGAGGAAGGCTATGAACATTTGTAAAATTAAGATATGTGAACATAATAACAAAAGGAAAGATTATTTACATCATCTACATATTTAAAGGTAGGACCAAATTGATCACCTGTTTTAACAAAATATATCTTGCTGCTTGGTATGATGTAATGCATAAGAAATGCCATCACTAGTTGGTTGATTGCTGCAAACTCTGGCACCAAATAGTTTATTTAGAAAAAGTGATGTAAACCTTAGCAGATATAAATGTTGTGATGTAATTTCTGCTTTTGTTTTGTTTTAAAACTGATTTTTAAATGCTCCTAATTGCAAATTGTGAATCCATTTTGTGTTTCATTCGCATGGGAAGATTTATCAAGCCAATGCAAACTGTGAGAAACTGAAAAATGCTGCATGTACGGTATATCAGTATTGGTAGGTTGTAACCCTCTGTACTACTGCATTACATTCTAATCGAGTCAGTTCTATACATCTAAGTCTACACTGAGACCCAGTCCATGAATGAAATGTTTTTGTCAAAGGTTCTACCATCTGTATTTTCCAGAGCAGTATACAGACATCTCAAAATTGTACAACTGTAAAAACTTTGCAGATCAGTTCTCCAAAAGTCCAGATTTTTTCTTCCATGCCTGTACATTGATTACTGTATTTGTCAAAACTTTATTTTGAAAGTAGTACATAATATGAGCTCATATACCACTGGACAATATCATTATTATATATTTTTGTCATTATCTATCCTCAACATTGATTTGGTTCAACATTAGCAGGGTAGGGAAGGTCAACCTAAGTTGACATTGATGAGTTAAGAGTACATGAAAAATATATATTTTAGGTTTCAAACTCATGAAAATGTTTTTGAGCAAAACAAAAGGTTACAAGACTAGATGGGAGAAAATAAAATGTGATCTGTCACCACAAAACGAACAATATGTCAAAATGGTAGTTTTTGCAAGAATACGGTAAATAGTCAAATTGGGTTAGAAAACTTATTATTTGGATTTTGATATTTTCTGAAAGTACCGCACATACACTTCTCTTTCATCTGTCTAAATTTGATGGCCAGATGTGATTCAGAAGTATGATTTTCTTGAAATCAACTTTGACTGTTTTTTGCAGGAGCTTGAAAATTTTGCGGAGCTTTATCTTTACATCGTGAAATTTACCGTAATACAGTATACCCCTATATTGTTTGTCGTCCAACATCTTTAAATCCCCCTTTAATAATTGTAGTACATGTATCACTATGAAGCTATGTTTGAGAACTATTTATTGAGAGTAAACAGGATTGTCAATCCACAAAAAGTGACTAGGTGTACCAAGATTTCAACGTTACGGTTTCCAAGTCCTCCCATTTCACACGAGTTGGCACTATCTTTGCAGTTGTTTTTCTCCATTTTCATAATGAATCAGGTGATAGTCCAAACTTGTGAGCGGGGTTTTATGGGTTTGCTCCATCCATCCTAGACAAATTATACACCAATTTAAAGCTTAGGGTCTCTACTTTAACCCGTTGAAGACGAGTGATGAGATATCTCGTCACGAGGTGTATGGGAAATGCGTGTTAAAGCGAAATCAAATCGTCTCCAACGGGTTAAGACCGTATGAAAAACACAATTTCTTATTTTTCCAACTAATGGTGCATTTCATGGTGATATGTCAATGAATCTTGAAGGGATAACATACAGTAGGTCATATCTGAGACCAAGTGCGAGTCCAGGTCTGAGTCCACGTCCTAGGTCCTTGTATTACAAGACCCAAGGCATTGACACTACTGCTGTTACTTTTATTTAGATTTTAGTTCCATCCAATGAAGTAATGTTCTCAATCATTAATGCTGCATAATATTAATGTAACTGCTTGTATGCCAAAAGTGTAAATGTGGCTAAGTGTACATGATTATGTCATGTATATAAACAATAAATTGCTATAACAACAAAGAAACACCATAAGTGTAATTGCATTATTATCTGTGTAAAAATCTGTCTGTTTGCTTTGTGGTATCCATCAGTAAATGTGTTTGTGTGTGTGTAATGTATGCCTAAGAAGCTTAATGTTGGATGGTCATCAGGATTGATAAGTGACAAATGTGAGCTTTGATGGGGAGCATGGAACCTGCATTGAACCATGTCTTTCTAATTAAATGGCTAATGCAAGTGAAGCATACTGAGAATAAAAGATAAAAACAAATCAATGGTAAGATATTCAATGAATGCCATGTTTTATTATTTTGTATATATGAAGACATTTTAATAGTACAAATTTGTGCAGGATGTTCACAATCTGTATCTACAACACACACTGTATATAGTACAAAATTATGAGAATATATTTGATCAATTCTAAGCTTAAATAATCTTGTATTACTTTGAGAAAACATAGCACTTCATGCTTATTATTTTCACTGCAATGTGGAAGAGAGAACTAAAACTTAATCCACAAACAGTTCTCAGAAAACATTGTCAAACTTAGTACTATAAATATTACTCTTACTGCAGATTTGTGAACCTTTTGTTCTCATGATAGTACAATTAAAAAAGTGGCTGTCAAATTTCGATGGATACCATATTCAGATGAATATCAGTCGTATAGAAAATGACAAACAACAAACAACAACAAATACATTTGTGATACATTATGTGATTACAATATATTCTCCAAAATTTACCTTTACCTTTATTTACATTGTTATAATTTGATTTCTACATTGTGGCTTTTATAAACTGTTCATAATTCACTTACTATTTGTACTTATATCAACAATGAGACAGTACTATCTCATCATCCTTGTGTTGTTATCTTTCACTTGCAATATATACAACACTTTGTTCAAGATTGTGTTATTTTACCAACTGTCAAAACAGATTCATTGAAGAAAATAAGCTAAAATCATTTCTACTTTGAACATTGATAACTCCCCAATAATGCACAGGACAGGAAAATTCCATTTAAAAAGAGGAAATTCAACCTGAGGGGATAACCTTATAACACATGCACATTCATATGAATTGTTCCACCAGTACATATTGTGCACCTGCAAGAAAGTTGTTAGCAAGTGCTCAAAGCAGAAGGGTGTTGACAGTAAATTGTAACTTGAAAGAAAACAACAACAAATTTCTGCCAAACATAGTGATACAAGGACCTAAAAGATCACAATACTTTGATTTCACATGAAATAAGCCAGTGGATGTCACGTTACAAGCAATTTAAATTTATTGCTAAAACCCTTCTGCTTAGAGCATTTGCTTACGACCTTCTGCCAGGTGCACAGAGGAAAATGAATGCTGTATTTTCCAACACAATCAAGACTGTTTTACATTGCATTATGGGTCACATTGGTGCCAGGTTTTATCATCCCAGTCAAAAGATGGTGCTCTTCCATTCTTCAACAGTAGAACTTTAAAATATCAAAAAATAAATGTATAAACTATGCCTTTACTTATTGATCCAGACTTTACTAATATTGCACGTAGTTAAGTTCTAAATACATGAAACTAGCATGCTGCTAGGCACATGGCTACATGTACACTAGAGGACAAGATTTATTGCTTGGATGGACTTTGATGTTGCGAGTGTAGGAAAGTGTAAGGTATTTAATTAAATACATTGTGCACCATTTAGAAATGAAAACTTTTTGCAATATCACTGTAAGGATTAGTCACATTGGTCTGAAATTACAATGCAATTATACACAAACTAAACATTTTCTCACTGATGCACTGCTATAAAATTAAGTCAAAGTAATTCAGAAAATATAACAAAGTGTAGCACTTTGATGCAATTTTTGCAGAATTAATGATGTGATCAAAACGGTTGATACTACTTATGATATTGGTTGTGGCATTGCTTAAATGTGATAATTATTTTTCTTGCTTAATAATTAACATTTAAATAACAGGTGGTTTTACTAAAACATGACCCAGGCAGTTTGATCAATAGCCTGCTAGAACTATATGGCTGGTTAAATAAACTGGCAAAGGTGAAAAAAATAAATTATTAAAAACAGTGGCTAGTGTTAACAAAATGGTGAATACAAAACGTAACAGCCTCACATATTCAGGAAAATGGCAAGTATTATAATTATCCATGTAGAAAATACCGTCGTAATAAACAAGAACCCATAACTGCATCACAAATTAGTATCATTATCAGTTGTTCTTATCATTACTCTTTAATATGTTTATCAAATGCTTAATGTCACTGTATTGATTTTTGTATGTCTATTAATCAAAATATTAACACGTAAATAGAAATCTATAATATACACCTACAAGATGAAACAGAAAAACGATGTAGTTCTACTTGATTTTGTTTTTGATGA
>JZLH01S0080420.1:43291-58549 GCA_001188425.1 Eucidaris tribuloides | reverse complement strand
CTTCTGAATTATATATCTACAAAATGAAATGCCTGTTTAATTTTTCATCACACATATAAATATGACAATTATATGATACACTTGAGCACACTATGGCATAATTTTTCAGGACAAGGGTTTCTAGTACTAGGTTATCCAGTGCCTGTAAACTATTGAAACAGACTTAAAATACAGTAGGGAAGTTAATACAGAGGGGTGACGATTCTATAATACCATTAGTGCATGTAATATCGCCAAACAATTTCAAAGTCTAGTTGCAGACTTGTCTCCCTAGGTTTCATCACGCTAATCTTCAATTCAAATGTAAGTCTACATGTAAATGTCTTATTGGACCGAACTACTCAAACTGACTGATCACAGCAGTGAATTGAAAGAGGAGATTCTGAAAACTTGTCTGCTGTTAAGAATGACTAGTAAGACAGTCACTGCAATATCTTCACATATTGAAATTAATTTTATGCTGTTTATGATCACAAAATTGTCAAATTTTGTGGGAAAAAACATTAAAAACAAAAGGTCAAAAAAACAAATAAAGACATAAGAAATTTAAAAAACATACATAAGAAATTTTGAGTTGGATTTTTTTTTTTCAAATAGACTTGCTAAGAATGCTACAAAGAGTGCCTAGACAAAAAATAGCATTTTTGAAGCTTTATTCTGTGATTTAGAGGTAATTAATGGGATAATTAACCACTCAGTTTTGTACATTACGTCTTGGGAGACGTGTGTGCCAATTTTCAGCTGTGAGTTGGGTCTAAAAGACCTGGCTATTTTAGGGTTAATGCAGGAGTGGTCTACCCACATGTATGGGCATGTTGGCAGTTGTATATATTAATGGGCCAGGACTACTAGGTACAATATTGGCTGCTAGGCTGGATAACGGGTGGTTGGGTTCATGAAATGACGAGCAATCACATCTACTTTCCTCTTAATTACCCATGTAGTCCTCTTCGCTAATTTGTTTCAAGGGCTAATTATGGCTTTTCTTTCATTACACATAACGATGAAGGCCTTAATATAAATACAACGAGGCACTAACATATTAAGAGATTCCCACAGAATCTTAGTACTTCACAATCAATTAGAGAATACACAAAGAAACTAGCAGACTTGGGATAATTCAACAAATGATAGCTGACACAAACTATTAATAAATTCATGGGGTAACTAGAACACTGATTTGATAAGGCTGTACAATATATAATTTTTTACAATTTTCCCTGAAAAAATCAAGGCACTTGATACATCCTGAATTGACAGATTTTCTGAAAACAGAAAAACTGCTAGAGATGGTAAATAACTGATACTTGAACACTAACAGACTACAGGCTGTCTATACGTAGGACAAGACGTAATTAGAATCCATGATTATCAAGCTTCACTTTGTCTTGTAGCCTGATGCCAACTATTTGGTGACAACCCAGTACCATGGTTACATCACAAAGTGGAACTGAATCAATTCTTTTCTCTACAATTCTTAACTTTGAATTTCTTGTGGCAAAACTTTATGAAATATGAATGTACGAAGAGGACGGTGACCCAACATTTGCTTTGGCGACAGTTGCTCCAGTGACAATATCTGAAGACAAAGAGTTAGGGTTAGGGTTGCCATTGGATTTCTAGCTTGGAATAGTGTCAGGGTTAATGTTTGAGTTAGGATATGAAATTATCGTTGGATCAATTGTCGCTGAAGCATTTGTGTCAAGGAATCGAAGAGGACAATTGCTTGAAATGACATTACCTGCTTTCAACAGTCTTGTGTTTCATGGAATTATAATATCCTGATGAAAGTTAGGATTCATCCAGTCAAAGGTATAGTGCAGTCAAAATAGCACCTTACCCACCACAAATTGCAACAGAAGTGATTCCACTGTAGTTCATTTTAGTAAGGTCCACTGGACACCATACTAAAATTCTCCAAAAATCCTAGCATGGGAAAGTAATCTAATTTGCATAATATGCAAATTAGCTTTAACTGTACAAGAATTTCCTATTTTCATCAAGGTTTGCGGCCAAAATGGCTCATTGAAACATATTGCCAAAATAGATGTATTTACTATCAGTGAACATGATACGCACAATTCCAAATAAACAACTGTAACTTAATTAGCATAATTAATTATTACTATCAATCCGAAAGAAAAATCCACATTTTGTTTTGCAAATTACTATCAATCCTGAAGGAAAATCCATTTTGTTTACTTTCAATATGCATTTAGCCACAGGATTCAAACAAGAAATATCTAAGTCCTGTTTAATGTTAACAATCAATGTTAACAATCAACAGTCAATGTTAACAAACACAATGGGCACATTTTCAGAGTGATGTTCTGAAAATATTTTGAAATACAATTTTTTCAGGGCTTTATTTTCAGACCTTATCAAAGACACTTGGAGCATGGAGGATTATGTAGCTCACATTTTTTTAACTGTGGTAAATGTTAACCAGTGGCTTTAATAAACAGATGGTTCATGTATTTGTAATTTAATGATATTACTATTTGATAGATATGATGAAGCTGCTATAAACATTTGTGTTTATAGTAGGATGAGACTACTTATTATTATTGCTATTTACTATTCATTTTGGGCTCAAGTTCTATCTTGGCCCTGGGTATAAATAAGTAGTTAGTACTGCATAAGATGTAATGGTCTCCTGTCAATCCATTACCACATCAAGGATACCTCCCTAGGACGCACAGGTCTGATGCCCTCCCATTACCATGGCAACAATGTTCTCCAATCTCCCATCCTCTCCAGCACACAACTTGCTGAAATCTTTGAAGAGTGCCTCCCTAAATGCCTCGTCACCACAAGCACTGGACCGCCATTTCTTGGTCAGGAGGTGGTTATTGACCCACAGGAAGCCAGCCTCCTGCGGAACTTGTCTCTTGCGTGACCTTTGACCTGAATGACCACGTTTACTTGTCTTACCTAAAGTGATATGAAAGGGTTTAAAAGTAAAGTAAAAGGTTAAGGGTTATACAGGATTTAGGTTTTAGAGAGAGGAAACCACATAGAATTCACATCACTCTTTACTTGCATTGTATTTGCAAACCATACTGAGGTACCAAAACTAGAAATATTGAGTAGATATCACTAATCAATTAAACTCTGATTAATAGAATGTAACATTCATGTAATCATTCTGATCAACTTATAATGAATTGAAGTCATGATGTATTACAATGTTAATGTACCCATATTTGGCTTCTATGCCCACTGGTCTTTGGTAGTGTTATAAAGTTTATGAGGAATATAAGGGAGAAAATGGGAACATTCATGCAACTCTTGATGGATCAACTGTCAATGTACACAGTCCTAGCTCTATCGACCCTCTCTGAACTACACTACCAAAACATTCACTTTTTTTCAATAAAAAATACCCTGTTCTGGATATCTCAGAAAAATTTAGCTAGTTCTTAATTTTTTTTATTAGAAAGCTTCAAGAAAAATAATCAAAATGTACCACCTTCCTGAGAAAATGGAAACACACTTTCACACCCGAATGCAGTTAGCCAGAAGGGGCTTGAATTGGGGAGCTGTCATCTGACAGTCCCTGATCTACCAACCATAACACACCTTTCCAGGTTGAGCAAAGGCAAGGGAGTTGTTCTGGACGTGGTGAAGTGGACTCGGCTTGAGATGGTGTTGGCAGGGCAAAGGTCACACCAGTCACATGGATGTACTGGACGTGGGTGTCGGAGTCAGGAGATGTCTGGGAGGCGTTGCCCATCAAGGGGCTCAGACAAGATGTATAGTTGGCTAAGAAACCAAACCTGCAAGGATTACAAAAGATTGAAATACCAAATAGTACAAAAGTCTTTATTGATCCATCTCATGAATCATCTCACAACTTGTTTTCAGAAGACAATTATTATTTACTTGTTATAACAAAGACAGACTAACAAGCCATACAGGGTTGTAAAATTTATTTTCTAAGTCTGGAAGATTTTGTTTTCATTATATTTGCAAGAATATCATAAAATTTGAAATAATTAAACCTTTCTTCATTATTCACTGAGGTAACTTGAGTACTCAAAACTGAGTATTTTCTTTAAAATGAATAGCCTGCTAAATCAGCAGCAGCACCAGCATTATTTTCATTTTTTTTTTTATCGTACCAGCCTGATGGTCTAGTGGTTAGAGCGTCCACTTCATGTTCGTAAAGTTGCAGGTTCGAGCCCTGGCTGGGTCATACCAAGGACTTTAAAAAATGGTACCTTCTGCTTTCTAGCTAGGCGCTTGGTATAATAGAACAGAGAAGGGTAATAATAACATTTAAGATATGCAGGGTTCACTGGTAGAGCAGTCTCTTTGACTGAAGTGGCTATCTTGGGTAAAATAAGACATTATAATCATTATCATTATTTTTTATCTCATACAAATAAATGACAGTCGAGTCAGACCTGCTGAGGATGAGGCCCTGGATCTGTTCCAGTAAGTCCTGGTCCTGACTGACATCCTTGTCACCTGGGAACACCAGGGGGATGAAAACAGGACTACACAGGGGGTCTGAGATATCCTCCCAGAAACTAAATGGGTCCACATGGGATGGGATCAGATGGGAAACCACTGCTCTGAGCACGTCGGAACCAGTTCATACTCTGAAATATAAAAACAGAACAAAACAAAATTATCACTTTTTGAATACCTGCTATGGACATAAACATCTTTGCCAATGAATCAATTAGAGTACAGGCGACTCCCGTTATAACGAAGTCCTCAGGACCGGCAATTTTCTCTTGTTGTATCAAAACTTTGTTGTAACCGAACAGTACAGCTATATAAAGACATAGATAATAATTTTGAGACCTGATTTTTACTTTGTTGTAACACAAATTTCATTATAACCGTGTTCATTTTGACTTGAATGCACTGTACATTTCTTGCTTTGACAGATTAATCTAATATTAGTTTGTCTTGATGACATGATTTTATCCCAATGAAATCTTGTAGGAATCCTAATCCAGTCCTGACAATAAAACAGTTGTTTTCATCAACATGAACTCACCAAGTCATGTAATAGTCTGGGAGTTGATGTCAACCACTGAAGTTCCATATCAAAGGCATTATCTGGCTGGTAGTTACCATGGAAACTGACATGACACCACTCGACTTGATTCAGATCCGTGTTATCCATCTCAATGACAATGGACTTATAGACGGGCAGCATGCACAGACCTTAGGGATGTAGAGAGAAGGAAGGGACAAGATTCTTGAACTGTAAGTAGATTGTTCAAAGGACACCCACCATGAACAAAATTACCTAAATCCATGAACAATATGACATAAATAAATTAATTAAGGCAAATACCAATATAAATTAATTTAAAAATAAAACAAATGTACTTAAAATGTATTGATGTTCCACAGGAAATACAAACTGGTAGAATACCACTTTATGGTAACAAAGCATTTGATTTCAGAACTGTCCGTAATGCATGCATGTGTAACAGTCTTCATCAAAGTGATTGTATGTTCCTCGAGATGACGCACATGTCATACAGGTACAAGTTACAAATATTAGAAAGGTGGGGAGGTAGATACATGTAGATAGACAGGCAGATACACAAATACACAGATAGACAGATGATAGGATAGATAGATAGACGGATAGATAGATGGATAGATAGATAGGATAGATAGACAAATAGGTATGTAGATAGATAGATAGATAGATAGATAGACAGATAGATAGATATATACAGATAGATAGATAAATAGATAATATGGATGGATGGATTGACAAATGTAGATAAATAAACATATCGTCGGCGTTCATCCGAACCGTCATTTCAGTTGATTTTGGTCAAAATATTGATTTTGAGATTTTTGCAGAAAATGAAAGTTCAAGTCCTACTCTATACATGGTTAAATTTTTAGGCAGCAATTTACTTTATTTTTTGAGATATGTGGGGATTTTAAAAGTGATGCCATATAAATTTTTGATAAAATGCGCAAATCCCATTGGAAACGTGTGCTGTAGCACAGCAAACAACAACTGCGCGCACTTAATATGCAAATACGCGGTCAGCATACGCGCTGTATTGAGTTTGCACGTGAAAGAGAGATACGACGGTTTGCTTGATTGCACGTATTAAAAATGCGGTCAGCGTTGTTGAACTCCCTACGGCGTTTTAGTACAGGGAAAATCTAAACCGCTTAAACCGAAATTACAAGCATGTAGCTCTTTTGCGATATTTTCTCTGATTCTTGGTTCTGTGTAAAAATAAAGATATCAATGTTAAGCAGTTGTCTTGGTCTTTCCTATCATGTATATTTCTAGCAATGAACATCTTGTAATACTTGGGACAAAAAGTGGCAATTATAGTAAACTTTGAAGTCGATCTTCTCTGAAATGAGTTTCGCACTGTCGTATCGCGATACAACAGTTCAGATGACCGCCGACGATAGGGAAATATCCATAGATAGATAAGACAACATCTATGTATGTTTTATTGAATAAGTTTCACCAATACATGTCTTGTTTTAATTTTTGACTGAGACTGATCATGAGTAGAAGACATTACCTTGTCCATCATTCTCATCCTCCTCTGTTTGCCCGGTGTCTTGTGACATGGTGCAGGCCACTTCAAACCATTCTTGTTGTGGAGGGATGTCATATACAGGTTCACCAGCAACATATCTCCCTTTAGATTTCAAGGCATCTAATAACATGCAAAAACACATTCAATAAATTACCTTAACCCGTAATAATGGCAAACCATAAGTGAAAATATCCTTGAAACAATGTTTAATAATTTGGTAAATCTGATTTCAGAATAATCAAGTGATTATTAAAAATGAATTAAAGCGTTTGATCATAAAATCACATATCTTATTTTTCCCTGTTTCATTTACAGGAAAATATTTCTGCCATTATCCTGAGTAACATATTACAATAATTTTGACAGGAACATTTAAAACAAAAAGTGCCATGACTAATGGTATCAAATTTCTGTTAATCTGATAAAAATTAAGTTCTTACTTTTAATAGAAATATAACTACAACAGACAAGTACAAAGGCAAAACCCCATGGTATTCAATACCTGGTGTAGTCTCTGGAAGGCAGTACAAATAGAAACCATAGGCAAGCTGTTTAGCTCCATTATGACTGAACACAGAGTGGATGTACGCATCCTGTAGCATTGCCTGCACAAAGAAATCAAAAGAAATACAAATAATATATATTACATTTCTACATCATCCATCCACAGCTTGCACAGTACATTTCAAACCTGGCTGGGAAAATTGCAACTTACTGGAAAACAGGCTGAATCAATTGATTTCTGTTTACAAATCTACAGGCACAAACTTCGGCAGCAACAGATTTTGAAAATCTCAAGTCTTTTGAGCCCCTGGAGAAATCCAGACTTTTTACAGTACAGTAATTATCTTATTCTGGTTATTCAAATCAAGGTGGTATTTGAGAGAATATCTATGTCGTCAACTCACTGACTTAACCTTTTACCTGTTAAAGACCAAGTGGGGGGGGGGGGGTGTCATGCATGGCAATATACTATATGATAAAGTTGGTGTTTGTACCTGTAATAACTCAACAGCTTGGTTATGGCTGGGATGGTCCTCAAAAGTCCTTCTCACCCAACTGATGGCCTCGGCTGAAGTGAAGCTGTCTGGAGGCAGGCCTCGCTGCTCACCTCCAATGAAACACATCCCAGATCTATCAAGAAAAAAATAACATGCAAATCCTCACGAGTTAAAACAGAGATTGAAAGTACTGACCGAAGATAAGTGATCATTCTTCTGTAAAGATTTACCCACATAGGATAACTTGAAAGGAAGATGTAGCCGGAAACTATCAGGAAAATGTAAAAAAGAAAGTTGACATTGTGATTATTGTGAGAATTATGGTACATGGTGATAAAGAAACCCTACTAAGTAAGGGGTACTGTGTGACACCCTAAGCCAGACCCTATCAATTAGTAAATTTCTGTTAATTTGCTGAAGGTCATCTCAAGGTCAGTGCACGTGTGATCTGATTGGTTGGCAAGAACTGACAGTTAATCTAAAATTGGAGAAGAATTCAGCACAGGAAAAGAAATGTACTAAAATATCGCTCTCTGGGTGGTTGGTATGACTGTTTGATGGCTAACTCTTAAAGTGCTGAAGTTGCAGATCTGCACCAAATAATACTGGTATTTGTTCTGCCCCTAGCCCTTCACTGGCTCCCCGATACTCACGCTGGTTCCTTCATGGCTTTAACAATGGCTGCCATCCCTGACATCATTGTTAGCTTGCCCTCTTTGTCAGGGAGGCTGGGTTGCTAGGTTCGATTGGATGATGCTGGGCAGTCCTCTTATCTCCTTGCGGACTGAACCACAACCCCCTATGCTTAGAGAAGAAGCCACTTGATAGTTACTGGCTGTGAGGATTGAAGGAAGGGTTGTGAGTGGTGGGGGTAAGAGGTACCACTCCTCTAAGAGGCTTACGGAGAGCAGGACTGGAGGGAGATGTGGCCATCGGCTTGGGCGACACGCTGAGAAAGAAACCAGCAATACAGGAAGATATTATAAGAAGGTCTATTACTTGTCTATGTCTTTAGTATTTATACTTCCGAGATAAAGTGTCAGGTATCATGTAGTTTTTGTTCGCCCAATTTCATTCCCATTAACTCTTAACATGCAAAGTTGCCAAATTTGCAAATATGCACCACAAAATACATACAATGTCCACAGAGCTGTAATTTCCACGGCACGTTAGGAGTTAACTACCAACTTGAAGAAAAAAATCTGAAGATTGTCTACACTTACTTGTGATTAACCTGTTGCCTCCGAGATTCTGAAAATCCCACAGAGTTAACATAGGACACATCCGGTTCTCGTAGCCAATGGGTTAACTGGGATATTTTTCATAAAATACACCTATATATTATATGTATCTTCAAATATTTAAATATTCAGTATTTTGTGACAATGAACATCATAAATGGCATATACACACAACGTGCCTGGTAGGTTCAGTGAATACATGCAAATCAACACGTTCATGTAGTTTACCCAATATTTTGGTCAGTCACCACAATACCCGATAAAGTCGCACATCTTGGGTCAAAATACAAATTTTCAAATTTTGCAACATGTGGAGGTCATAAACCTTTTGACTTTTAGGACACTTTACTCTTATACTTTATATCATATTTACAATATTGGCACTTTCCCTACTTCTGGGTCGTGCCACTTTATCAGGGGATCGTGGTGACAGGTCACATATAATAATCATACAAGCACCAAGTAACCAGTCCATCGAAGCATGTCAGGTTATCATGTGAAAGAAATGACCACCTGACATGGAATGCAGACAGGGACTTTACCTGACTTCTAGATCCACTGGGCAATGACAACAGGTTGAGACGAGTCCTCCTTCGATTGAGACCTTCCATGTATCTTAGGAACCCCTCCACCAAATGCTTCTTCTGGGATACTTCTTGAGTCTCAAAGACATCCAGGTTGCCATGGTAACCCTCATCAGCCAGTTGGCGGACGGTTACGGAGTGGGATGGAAGCAGGACAAAACGTGATCGCCAGAATTTCACACACTGAATGATGGAAAAAATTGTATATTTCAATCTTTGGGAGGCTGGTTAAACTGCACAGTCAAGTTGCGATCAGAAGTGCTTGTTTTTATCAGAGATTTGCGGAAAAAGTACTTGAACTTGAACTGTCTCAAGAAAATTGTGCTCACATTGAAAGGATATCAATTTAGCATTACGTCTCAAAGTCATTTGTGAACCACTGACTTCTTGACAATATCTTGAGAGGTAATACATAGAAGAGAGTGGGGAAAGAATGATAAATGACCAGCTTACCTCTTGTAAATCATAGCCCTCTCTGGAAGCCTGTCCTCCACATGATATGTAGATATCTCTGTAATTCCACTTGTTGTGTTCAACTGGTTTATGGTAGACCCTGGTGTGGGTCACTTCATAGGACTCCTTTAACAGTGGCCACAGGGAGTAGGTGTAGGCCAGCTTGGGTGTGGTCTTCACTTTCCTGTTGACATGTCAGATAATATACTCGGATAAAACTCAATAACTTCTGCAACTGTATCCTAAATAATGTCTGAAGAACAATGGAATAAACTTATGCTACATCTTCCAGATAATTTTGTAGTACTGGTATGCAGTATTGACAAAATCAAAGTGTGTTAAATAGTTAACTAATGGCAAAAATTGCAATTAGGCTGGCAAGAAGCAATGATTGTGAACAAATCAGAAAATAACATTGTACATATATTGCAAAGACATTCATTGCAATATCTTCCCATGTTTCAAGTGACTTATTGGTTAAACCAGGAGCATCCAACTTAATGAGATTGGTGGACTATGCGTAGTGAAGCTCAGTTATAAAGTAACCCCACATGAAAAGTATGAGACATGAGGTGTATGAGGCCATCTGCTGTAGTACATCATGAAGCTGCTGCAGTCGGGGGGGGGGGGGGGGGGGGGATATAGCCATGATCAAAGTATATCATATGCAAATGAGATATTGTAGGTCAGAATCTTTGAAACTTGGAAAGTAGGACTTAAAGAAAGCTTAGTGTGAAATATTAATGAGCTAATACTTGTTTCTAAATGACATGGTACACCTGTTATACTCCACAAACTTCCCATTTATCAATAACTCACCTGTCTGTATATAAGACGACCTCAATACTTCTCATGTCAGGATTGAGAGATAGCATGTGGAATGCATGCCCATAGCTGAGGACGTACTCATTCTGAAAGAGGATCAAAGAAATAACTCAGTTCTCTGGACTGTGAAATATACTATCAAACTGACCACCACACCAACTTCAAACACTGAACCCAACAAAAACTGGCACACTTTGGCCTATTTCTACCTCCAAACCACTCACTGCCAGACAGACTTGTAGTTTACATGCAAGTTTTGTAAATCCTCAGGCACACTGTAAAAAAATTACTTTATTTCAAAAAGAGAACAGTGCTACCTATTATTATTCGATCATGAAATCACAGTTGGATAGTTTGGAGTACTATGATTCCCACTGCACATGCATTTTTAGATTAAATAACTCCCAACAAAAACCTTGTATCTGTGAATTAGTACCAATATTCAACAACTGTTCATTGTTTTTTTATATCTACAATTGTGGAAAAATAACAAGCATCGCCCAATAAACACTTATCAATGTTATCACACTCAATATTTTCCGTCTTTATGTTTATTCACAAAAGCGTATCTGTTACTTTAAACTCTTACATTATGTTATGTGATGGTAATATCATATTCCATTAGATATCCACACATAGGTACAACTCCATACTTTTGTGTACAAAGTAATGGGTGGCTTTTTCCATGCAGTAGTGGCACACAAAATTGCCTTGAAATTCAGTCTTTTACAAAATTATACTGAAAATATTGCTGTAATATGGCTAGGGTAAACATCATATTATCATATGATATGAAAATTAAGGACTCAACATTTCAGAAGTGTGTTTTTCAAATTTTTTCTAGGTCCAGCATACTACTCAAATTTGGCAATGAGCAAACTATTTTTTTGCTCACTGCCATCATTCTACATGGTACAAAAAATCGCTAGTTTGTTTCAGTGTTGGGCGTACGTGGTCTCTCACGACCACATGCATAGGTGTACAGATACCCACCTTGCTAGGGTTGGAGACAAATGGCCTATCAATGCTGCTTCTTGCAGCAAAGCCTGCCAACTCCTGTTGAGGAACAATTACCATCTGAAAATCCTGAAGAAAAAATAGAATCAAACCTTTGAATAGTAGTGTCAATATTATTAGTGATAACTGCAGTATGAAGCAAATGACAGGCTTCAAAGTTTTATACTAATTTGAAGAAAAATAACTTACAAATTTTTTTTTACTCCATGGGGAGTGCATGACAAAATCAAGTCAGTCTCATATACTCCTCACTGCTTATGGCATGTATCAAAAGCAAACTACAACAAAGAGAAATGGACAATGCTATTTTGTCATTAGGGTGACTGCAGTGACATTTTACCTGAATCAGCCTCTGTGATATCAACTCTTGGAATGTTGTCTTGATGTTAGCGACATTTGTTTCCACGTCGTTCACTTCTCCCACACTCAGGTTGTAGGGTGCTTCCTGGTAATCATTTTCCAGACTTTGTCTGTCGGGGTAGAAATCCGTCGTGATGGGGAAACAAGCCGTGGCAGTCAATGACTTCCAATCCATACCTAAACAATAACAGTAACACAAGTCAGTTAACTCAATACACCGGTTTCATAATGTATGCAAATTCTATGCTTACCTTTTTGACAAACGTTACTCTTGACAACCTGATAGCTGCCGGACATATCAACAACTAATGTATGTGCATGATGTTTATGATGTTCACAAAAGATGTGCAGTGTTTAGTCAAACAGATAATAATATGTCAATCTTCATCTTTTGTCAAAGTCTGATGGTACTGCCACAATTTTGTGCTACATGTTTTCTGAATCCTGACTCTCTTTTTATTTTCAGGCAAAACCTTGACCACAATATTTTCTACAGTTTTTTGACATATTGAAATTTTTTCCACCTTTGTTCATTCTCATATTAATCGCTCACTTGCAATTCCATCAAGTTGCCCCGTTACCCACATAGTTTTCAAAGCTTATTTGTTTATTACTGGTAAGAATATCTTTTATGCCTAACAGAAGGTCACGTCAATAAAATTTGTTCATACATTTGGTGAATCTATAGTCTTTCATTTGTAAATTACATAGTAATTTGATCAATTAAATTGAAATTATGTTAATTACAAAATGGATAAGTTTTAAACAATATAATTTGGCACTTACCTGACTGTAAGAATGGTGTCCAGACTTGTTCTCCTGTGATTCCCCACACACACCCCAGACGTCGTCTGGTGTCCACTCGACTCCACCATGGATGAGATAAATCTGGAATATTCACAGATTGAAAACATAATTCACTGAATCAAGTCAAATGCCCAACAAGATTAAAACCAATAGCAATAGCTTAATCGCTGCTTAGAGCAATGTACGTTTTAACCCATTGGAGACAATTTGATTTTGGTATAACATTCATTTTCCATGGAGCCCAATCCAAGATATCTTGTACTTGTTTCCAATGGATTAATGGTCAAGCTTATGCAGTGAAAAGTAAACTTTGCTTTTTCTGAGCTTGAATAGAGTTGAAATTTCACTGTCATCACAGTAAAGGTGGTATCTCACTGGCCTGGAGACTAGTTGGCGACTCAAGTCCCGCAAAGAGAGCGGGGTTTCCCGGGAGTGGCAGGAAAATCAAACATGTTCCATTTATGTTGGATTGTTGTTCCAGTCTCCAGCAGGTCTTAAAGACGTCGCCACAACCGCCTTGCGATGTTTCCTTGAGACTTTTTGAGTTTATTGATTTAATGACTCATAATAAATTTGATGGAGAAGTCGCTGTGATGTCTCCTAGACCAGTTGGAGATTGGAAGAAGTCTCCAACAAAAATCGCATAAGTTTGATTTTCCAGCGACTCCCCGAAGACCCAGCTGGTCTTGAGGAGACGTCGCCCTGATATTGCAGTAACTTCTCTATAGAATTAATTATGAATCAATGAATTAATTAACTCAAGTCCCCAACTGGTATCCACAGTTTCAGGGAAGTCTCTGCAACGTCGCCACAACTTCTCCATCAATTACGGATGAATCAATGAATATTAATTACCTAATTGGTCTCGGGAGAAGTCTCCAACAAGACTAGAGACATCTCCTTGGTGAGAGCGCAAGCCATTTCTCTGTCTCCCGAGTCAATGAGTGGCCTATTAGATGTACACCACATAGGTTACAGGCATATGATTAGGGTTAAAGTCAGGGTTTGAGTTAGAACTGTGGTCTTTAAAAGATACCAGCATACCAGCAATTTTTCCATAATACATGCTATAGGACGATCAAGCCCTTCCTACATGTAGTTTCAGCTGTTTGGATATCTCACCTTCACTACTGGTCACACTGCAGAGACTGGAGGCACTAGATGACTGACTGACAGCCTCTCTGGTCGGCTGGGGGCGGGGTGGGGGGACATTGGAAGGCAGATCCACCACCTGACGATGATGAAGCTGGGCCACAGCTCCACCGGGACCTAAACAACAACAACAACAACAAAGATTGTAACTATCAGCTGTAATATGGCATCTAAACAAATATGAACAATCATTTACCACTGATTTAGGAGAAACGAAAGGGTGAAATTAGAAATCATGATAGTCTTGACAAAATCAAGACAGTTGTCACTTGGCAGGTATAGGGGAAAGCCATTGCATAACATGTACTATGTACAAAAAGCTATTACTGCTAGGGGAAAACACAGTAAATAACAATATTAAACATTATATTTAACCCAAAGAAGACGGTTTGATTTTACTTTAACATGCATTTCCCATAGACCTCCAGACAGGATATCTTGTGTCTAGTCTTCAACAGGTGAAGAAAAAAGACATCTCACGCATTGCATATTATGTGCACATGAGTGTGATCAGTTAGTGTCACGGATGGACATTTTCAAAATGACCATTATTGAAGGCCTAAGGAAAGTTCAGCATTATTTTGTACCTCTAGTGATAGCCTCCACAATAAATCATAAAGCAACCCTTCATATCTTATCACTTTTTCCTTAGGCCTTCAATAATGGCCATTTCTGAATATGTTCATTTCTGAAAATGTCCGTCCTTGACACTAACTGATTACACTCAATATACTGACAATACATTTAAAAATTAGAACATCAAATTCCTTTTGATAAATGGTACTACTGAGTTACATTTTGTTCCCCGAAAATGCTGTCATCAACAGATCAATCCAAAATTCATTTCAATCCAAGTCATTGTAAATTGTAATCTAAACTACAGTAAAACATGATGTATGTAGCACAGTGTAAGATAAGTGCATAGTCATTATGGATAGAGGCTGTTCCTTAAAGATTGTGTCATTCATTTGCACGTCAAAAAACATCTAAATGAATGAAATCAGCTGAAATCATATCCAATGTGAAGATTAAAGTGGAATGAAACCCAGACACATTCCTGCATTCAGAGGTTACAGAACAATGCTAGAAGGAAATTAGTGAAAGTTTGAACAAATTTGGTTGAATGGTTCAAGAGTTATGTTTGTTCAAAGTTTATTTGATCCTTGTTATGGATGATTGTTAAATTGGCAACTCTACCAGCTTTTTAGATGAAAGTGTGGAGAACTCTCCATTGGTTTTGTACACAAATTTTCACTTATATTCTCAC